>JAKZGU010000045.1:0-272837 GCA_022837005.1 Calonectria pteridis
CTTAATTATAATTATAATAAAATCTCTTTTAATAAAATATTTTAATTTTAAATTATAATATTATTTAAATTAATATAATAAATTTTTTATTTATTAAAGTAAATCTTATTAAAAACTTAATTTAATATTTTTTTAATTAATATTTTATTAATTTATAATATTTTATAATTTAAATAATTAATTAATTATTAATTAATATAAATAAATCCTAAGATAATTAAATAATATAATTAAGATTATAATTAAAATAATAATTACTAAAGGTCTTTTTATTATAATAATAATTATTATTTTATTTATTCTAGCTAAATAAGGCCCTTTTTAGTATTTAAAAGAGGATCACATGATATCCTCAATCTCGCTTCCTACCGTGTTCACACCAGGCACCTAGCCGGCGCCTTAGGCCTCGATGACCGTAATCCCTTTGGTCAATTCAACGTTCCAACACAGACGCTTATGGATCTAAAACGAATGGTTTGCGCTCCACAATTTATTTTATCTATGCCTAGATAATGATAATCGAGGAATTATGACGTCGCCAGTTGTCCAAAGTTCACATGGGCGGATACGGATACCAAGTTTGTGTTAATTGAACAAAATGTTGCGTTTTTGCCACGGGTGCCTATTTTTCTTTTTGGTTTCCATGCGTAATTTTCTATCAAGCAAGCTTCATATCCTTGCGCCCAAAGTCGCTATTTCATTTCGAAGGTGTACCGAAATCCTAGTCTTACACCCGGTTAATGATGATAAGCCGTAAAGCACGTCTCTATGCGTCCTGTCCTCCCGCAATGATGCCATCATCCCGCACCCTCTAATTGTCTCGTAAATTGTATTTCGTTTTCATCATCTTCATAGCGTATTAGCACTTTGTTCGAACCATCAGCGCTTCACAAGGCTTGCCTCGTTATTTGGATGATCTGGCTGTATCCCTCAATGGTTCCATCGTTAGATCCTATCATCTGGTCGACAAATCTCATGAGATGCGGTCCAAAGTACTGCATCTCTAGAAAGGCTGTTCTTTAAGTATATTAAGCATTCTTGCTCTTCTGGCTCATTGCCTGAAAGGTCAATCGTTTTGGTAAAGTGATCCACTCGTGCCTCTTCGTAGTTGTGCCGTCGGCAGCCACCATCAAGAAGAAGACGCCCCGCCGGTAAGTTGCCTTACCATCATCCGGTGGGTTTTCGGGTTCATCCTCTAGTCTGTAAACGCGAACTCGCTCCTCTTCCGGGGGCACTCTCTCTTTTATAGTGCCATTGTCGATCAACTCCAAAGTATCTGGTCCAATCTCGACGCCGTGCTCGACCTCGGCCACTCTTTTTGCAACGGAATAAACAAGTACCGAATCCCAGAGCGATTCCCTGGGGCAGGCTAGTGTCTTCAGCGCTGCCAGAGCTGCTACACGAAGGCGCAAGAAGCGGCATTTCAGTGCAATAAAATGCAGCAGGGGACTTGAACCCGTGTCGAACATGAACCTGGACTGCTGGGTACCAAGGGAACAAAGGCGTGTGGCCATATCCACAATACGCTCAAAGTCGGGCTTCAGCACATCGTACACAATTTCTTCTCGCGTAAGACAATTCAATGTCCAGATTCTCAACGTCAGAGCCCTTATTTTGAGGCCCAAAGACGCCGGGTCCGTGTTGGTGTCAATGGATCGCCGGGCCTGAAACTTGGCAAAGGTCAACTCCCACTGCTCAAAGGCCTTCACAATTTTACCCCGCTCGCTCATCATGGCGGGGGTGGGCGTGTCGTGGGGGGTCCTGCCGGTCTTCCAGCCCTCGGACTGCATGATGAGGTGCAGCGCGCGGGCAATGTAAATGTCCAAGCAGTGTTGCGCCTCCACCATGCTCTGGAACGGGCCCGTGGGCTTGGGCGCCTGGCGGGTGAGAACGGAAAAGTCCTCGGGTTTGGTGCCGAAGAACAAGGGGAACAGGTTGATGTGGGAGAAGACGGCGGTGAGCTTGGAGTTGCCCGGGCAGGCGCTGAGGATGCGCAGGCCATGCTGGGTGTGGTTTATGGCGGCCTTGCCGTCGCCGCGGAGGAACTCGATGCAGATGAAGAGGATGCAGACGGTCAGGAAGGTGTCGACGTCGTAGGTGGGGAACTTGACGAGCTGCTGGATGGCGCGGTTGTAGTGTCGGATCGCGAGCGGGTTGTCGGGCGTGCGCGTCGATGACATGGGCGCAAAGTTCTCGAACAGGGTGCTGATGGCCAGCACCGCGTGGCGGGCCGCATCGTCGTGATGCGTCGTCTGCGCCACCAGGTGCGTCCAGAAGGACGCATCAAAGGGCCCCGACAGCACGGGCGCCACGGCCTGGTGGAAGAAGGCGAGGCCCCTTAGCTCCGAGTTGTTGGCTGCCGGCGAGACGGACGGCTGCGGACGCAGTAAGACGCCCCATGGCAGCGAACCCGCGGGAGGCGCCGTGTACCCGTCGCAGGGCCGGCCGGCCTTCTTGCATTTGAGACACTGCGGCCACGTCTCGTCGCATTTGACCTTTCTGATTCTTTAATTGTTGCGCGCGCGCGCGCAATCCGTTAGCGAAGCCGACGCCGCCGGGAGCTGTCACCTACTTGCACGTCTTGCAGCCTGTCCTCACCTTCTGAGAGCCCAGGCGAGTCATTGCGCAGAGCAGCCGATCGATGCTACTGGTGTGCGCTCACATTACATAAAAAGGCGCGTGAGCAGCGTCGCGTTGGTGCAGTTCCTTCTTTCTCTCTCGCGTCTCCGCGCGGGGAGAGAAGGGAAACGATGGGTGATAGTTGGGTCCTGGCGCATACGTCAGCTACAGTGTTTTAAAGGTGATAGGGCTGCCGAGGGAGATCCCCTCAGGCAAAACCCGCACGCAGGGCCGGATGGCGGGGTCGATACGAGGAATACGCCGCCCTGATTTGCCCGACGGTGCCGAATTACCCACTGGCGATTCACAGCCAGCGCAAGCCCTGTGCTGCCCGCCGCGGGAATTGACGTCACGGATGGGCAGCGCATTGCTCGCGCAGGCGACAGTGGTGGGAGCTATAAAATAAGCTTATGCCTAGCTTTTATATTGCACCTCCTTGAGTCCTTAAGCACTTGGCCCTCCCCCCCTCCTCGGGGTTGTATCCTGATGTCCGGTGGTTGTGCATCTGCCGGCCTCACGAAAGGTAAGCGGCACAGGTCCTGGTCCGGTAGGTATGGACAGGCCACATTTGCCAGTACAGTGGAACGTTACAGGTAGTCACGAGGGTTTCACCGGAACGTGGGGCACACATTTACCATTTTCTCCTCATTTATCATGAATTGGTCTCATCTGGCTTTCCCGCCGCGTGTGCTACTCGGCTACTCAACGGCGAGTGAGCTGTACATGTTGCTGTGTCCAGACAAGTAGCTGGCCAGCCCATTACTCCTTTCGTCCTCGCCTTCGTCAGCCAATGTTCCCGGACGGGGAATCAAATCTTCAATAGCCCACGCGACTCTCTCGGCTCCAATCTTGGCGCCTCCAATGTTGGGTGCCGCAGGGCCCAACTGCAGGGCGGCCAACCGTCCCGTCATGAACAAGGGTACTTCCTTGTTCCACATCAGGTCACCGGTAATACAAGGGAATCCTCCGCGTCCCCGAATAGGATGCTTCTCTATAATTGTTTGCAGGTAGGGCAGCGTCGAGAAGTCCGTCTGGATGCCCGTCGCGAAGTAAATGTAGTCCATTGCCGGTAGGTTCTCAATTGGTGGCTCGGTCTTTACCATCCACATACCGTTTCCGTCTTCCCCCTCAAATTTTGCATCCACCAAGGTCGTCATGGTGTGCAGTTCGAGTTTCTTTGTCGCAAGGTGTTTCTCCAGTCGCTTGTGGAAGGGGGGCGTGATGCTGCCGCCACCCCGTGCTTCCTTGATAATCTGCAGCCTCTCATCATCCGAATCAGCGGTCCAGAACCGAGCCTGCTCTGCATTCTTGTATTTGCCCATCCATTCCAGGTCCACGTCAAAATGCTTGATGCGCAGGGGCCCTCGCATAATATGCCAAACCTTCGTGACACCCTTTCGGATAGCCAGGTCTGTAAGCTGTGCTGAGGTGAGACCACCACCGACCACGAGAACATTGGTCGGTCGCCGGGCCTGGATGCGTTCTTTTACCACAGGGTGGGGGAACTCGCTAATGTACATGCTATGGCATGTCTGAGGTAGCATTTCCGTAGGAGGCATGGATGGGACCCTGGGGATTTTGGCGGTGTTGGCTGGACCAACAGCCAACACGACTGCGCGGGCGTATCGCCGCACATTATTGGATGTGACAGTAAAAAGCTTTTCGTCGTCAACAGAGATTCGTTTGACCACTCTATAGTCAATGTGCTCCACTGACTCTTTGCGAATCAGACCACTGTCAAGCTTGTACCGAGATGCAACCTTTTCGCAGTGGTCGCAAAAAAGGGATGTTGATGGTGTGTAGTAATCGTTTCTCTCTCTCAAGTTGATGGCAACGCGTGCAGATTGCCTTTGCAACAATTAACGTCCAGACAATACCACGACTCAATTGATAACTTACTTGCCGCCGCAGGCTTTGTGTCCTGCTGTCTTCTTCTTCCCATGCTTGCTGACCTCTTTGCCCACGCAATTCCGAATCTCAATGAGCTCATTCTCTCGTTCGTTGGCATACGCATGCGCGAGGAGAGCATCCCGGTCTTGGGGATCAACATGCCACAGCATTGGGCTGCGCAAATGCGAAATGTCGTACATCTTGAAGAGACTGTTCCATCGTCCCATCCAATTGCCGGCGGTGGCGTCCAACACCAGCATCTTGTACTCGGGGCGGGCCGTTTGCCCGTTGGAAATCTTGCCGCTCTTGACGTGCTTCAACGTCACTCTCTTTCCGTATTTTCCGATCCAGTGATATCTGCGGTGCTCTTCGTCTGTGAATAGTGCAGCGGGAGTGTGTTCCCTGAGGCGAGCGGCGACGGAGAGGCCACAGGGGCCAGCTCCGACGATGAGGACATCATAAATGTCCTCTTCCTCACGAATTCCTTGTTGTTCCATCATTTTTGGCGCGGTTCAAATATTAAGAGTCAATTATTTCGCACTCAAACATGTCCAGAAGATCATTACGACCCCTCAAACAGGGGACGGATTGCTTATAAAGGCTTGTCACCCATCACCGCCCCCTGAACTATCAACCCTTCTATTTGGCGCCCGGTTCCTTTAGCTACACTCCACAAATGGAGATGAGAACCTCTACGGCCATCATAGCTCACATGCTTGGAGGGCTGTGATTGATCATTTCGCTGAGCTCCATCCGAACAACACCTTGATGGGCAGTGTCATCATGGGCCATCAAGGTGCCTCCCCAGTGCTCCGAGCTCGTCCAGGGCCCACTTACGGCTCATGACAACGACAATGAGACAACGACGCCTACTTTTCCGTGTATCTTAGGGCTCGGTCTCGATTAAAGTTGGCTGGGGTTGAGTTGGTTGATGGCCAATTGATGCCGTCGCGTCTAGTCTCGTGAGCGCGGCGAAGCGATGTCCACCCTTAAACTGCCTCATGGCATCGCCTATGCCGCTTATGTGAAATCACAAATTGTTTTTTTTTGCAAGGCTTGATTGAATTGGATATGCTGCAACGTGCCAAATAATTGGCTTCTAACGTGAACATTTGGCTCGACTGCAGCTTGGCGGTGGTCTTGGTTGCAAGTGAGTCCTCAGTCGCAGGCTTAGGCGACTGTAAAAGTACACAATTGCTATTGGCAATTCCTTTGCGGGTCGTAGAAATAGAAGGATAACCTTTGGTCTTGCATATACGTCACCGTAAACCTGTTTGAACAGAAATCTCACGTCCATGTGCTTGGATTGCATAGCTGGTGAAGATCCCTCTTCGCATAGATACGTACCGATCAGCTCATCAGCGGAAACGAGCCATGTTCCTGCATCTGAATGCTGTGACAAATAGAAAGGGCATTGGTTATCACATAAAGCTCAATTTCATCTTCAAGCTGATGACCCATTGACGTTGCGCACAGTGCTCCAAATTCCATGGTGGCGCGAAGAGGTGAAATGTTGCACAATATGTCGTCATGTGTGGCTTGCATCATCGATGGCCCTGCTATTTGCGTTCAACCAGAACGCCGTCATTCGTCGCAAACGCTGTGACATGTTCATCACGCCTAATCAGGACCCTCACGTGGGTATTGGAGATGGTTATATGTGGGTTAATCAGATCGGTTTCGTCATTGGCACGACACGGTAGACCAGGTTTGTGAGATCAAGAGTGCACTTTCATCATGTTATCAATATGAGTCATGACGGCGAGATTGAGGTCGGCCATTATCTATGTTTGCACCGGTAGTTCGTTCAGCATGCAGCACTGATTTGCTGCAAAAAAGAGCGGCACTCGCCCTTTTTACTTGGCGATGGGTTCATGCGTGTGGCCGCCCTTTTCTTAAGGCTAGGCCGCTGAAACAGTGGCTTGTTGATAAACCACGTCATACGCACGAGTCTCCATCGCCAAGCTCCCGAAAGGGGAGATCCTTAACCTTTCGGCATCTCCACGTTCGTAGCTACGTACTTCGCCATCGCCCTTAGGGCCCAAGTCGTGTCTGTCAGAGATGCCCCGCGCCTGCCTAAGTAGGCAAGCAGCTCCCCCAGGGTCCCGAGATCCAGGCCATGTCATCACGCCTGACGTCACGGGGAATCCTTCGAGCCGAGCTCGATGATACAACCAGTCAGGCTTCTTGGGGATGTCGTGCTACCCCCAGATAAGATTTATCCGAATATAAGAAGCCCTTGGGAAAGGCCGGGACGAGGGGAAGTTTCTCCAAAATTGCAAAACTGAACATAATCCACATCACTCAAGGCAGGAAGAAAAAAAAAGACAGGCAAACCAGCAGAAAGAAATATGCCCGCCCTACGATCCATCACCACCACCATCGCGCCGCGCAACGGGATGCGCGGAGTCGGTCCCCGCATGGCCCTCCCCGCCGCCCTACGGCTCCTCCACCAGGACCGGAGCGCCCAGGGGATTGACGCGCTGGCCAACGGCGCTGTGAAGGGCCGCACGGGCGGTGGCGAGCGGCTGAGCAGCAGCTCCAAGAACGCACCCCCGCAGCCCAAGATCACCAACCAGAGCGTGCCGGGCTACCTGTCCACCGACGAAATGACCGAGGAGCAGCGTCGCGAGGTTGAGCAGCACAACAGGGAGTTCGAGGCAAAGTACGACCGCAGCCACCAAGCACCCGGCGATAAGGTGAACGACAGGTTCTGGAGGGGTGGTGCTGGTGGTGGTGACAAACAAAAGTCCGCCTGAAGGGGAAAAAAAACAGGTGGGGAGGGGGGAGGCATGCAAAGTACTTTCGCTTTTGGCACGTCCTTTGGGGCGCGCGGGCAAAAGGACATGGCTGCAAACTCATGAGTGTACGATTAAGGAAGGGCGGCGATTATGTCCAGTCGAGCCGCTGGCTCATGGCATATGTACGGAATATTCTATTTTGAGAAGAGCCTTGGCCCAAAATAGCGGTATCGATGTAGGCAGGATGCGAAAATGAATGCAAAGTCTTGTTAATTCAGTCCCGACTAAATCGTGTGCCTGTCTTGGCAGAGTGTGGTCTTTTGCTCAGAGACCGTCGTGTGGGGCCCAACCTGGGGATCGAAAGACGCCAACAAAAGGACACTGCTGCACCTCATCACCACCCCTGCTCCTCCTACACACAAGAACAGCCAGCAAAAGTACGACTTCAGGACTTGGTGCCAAAAAGGGCGGAAATCATGGCAGCACAACGCACCGCCCTTGCGCCGCGACTAAAACGTGGCAATAAAGCGCAGCAGCAGCCGCAGTCACACACAATTGTGGTATTACTCCCCATGCTGTGGCCCTGTGTCCTTTTGATATCCTTCAACTATACAGACAAATCGCCATTGGACATTTGCTAACAGCCAACCAGCCCTGTCACTCATGACTAGTGTTGGAAGCAGCCTTGACAGCCCTGGCACATCATGACACGGTACAAGGACAAAAATGCCTTACAGGGTCTTCGCCCTTTTTTATTTAATACCAGGTACTTTCATCACACTGGCCTGTGATCCATCCAGCATAAAGAGCCCTCGATCCCTCGAATCAACTCGATCAATATTGTCACAACGCAGTCAGTCCTCATTACAGCAACTCGTCGGGCATCTTGAAAAGTGATTCTCCAATCTCTCAATATGGAACCTCCTCAGGTACCAGTCCCTCGTCGCAATGACAACCGCGCCCCCGAGTATCGATCAACAACTGGCTCGTACGCACTCAACCGATTCCTCGGAGAGAGCGTTGAGGAGGCGCCATGGGATAATATCGCACTGGTAGGCCTGCAGCCACGGACCGAAGAGACTTCATCAGGATCGCCAAGATCCCGCGCAAGTGCGAACCACGGGAGCACACGATAAGGTGGCCACGATTCTAAAAACAATAGCCCCCCGAGGCCCTTGTGGTAGGATAGACACTCTTCCAACTCAAGTTCAAGTCACTGATTCTGTGATTACCACAGGAATTAATATTCCAAGTCAGGTTGCAATAAACATCCCAGATAGTCCGGTTAAGAACAAGGAAGAATACAGGCAACGGAGCGGACCAGGCGCGAGGTATCTGAGACTTATGTTAGTCATTGCGAGGCGTCAAGGTGTTTTAAGACAGCCAGATAGAGGGTGTAATGTCAGAGTAACTATGAATAAAGGAGATCATACAAAGCGATGCTTCGTCAAATACAATCTAGCGTAGTGTTTGATCATCATGCAGGGGGTGGGACGTGTTGGCGAAAGAAATTTCGGCATAGCTTACCTTGGATGATTCGTTCAAATATGTGAATGCTTCGCGAAAGGTGCGAGCCAGCGTGCAAAGTAGCACTAGGCCTCTATGGGCCGCCCGCAAACAAAATCCCCTGATCGAAATATGCAACTGGATCAAGGCCGTTCCATCCCGGAAGAGCCGGCGATCTGACCGATGGCCCCGCGGATCTGGTCCACGATGGCCTTGATCATGCCCTGAGGCTTATTCTTGCCGTCAAGCCCACGCGACGGCTCGGTGCCCATGGTTGGAAGAACGTTGTCGCCAGCAGACAGACTAACGAAGAGTGCGAAAGGCACAAGCCAGACGCAGAGCCCAAAGTATGAAGCAATCATAGTAAAACTTGGCACATCCACCCGGTCATAGTAAGACGTTCGTTGATAGGCACGCGTCTGCATGTTGGAAAAGTGTCGAAACCAAACGTAGTGGTTGACCAGAACCAAGACTGGGATGAAGAGTTAGCGCGCGACGGACTCGGGACAGGCGGGGTATCCACGTACGGCATGACAGGATAAAGAGGGGATCCGACAGCTTCACAAAAGGGAAGCGCCGCATGTTGCCGAGGTAGACAACGTGAGAGAACACTCCGAGGAGCGTAGCCCAGAAGGGGAACCCATCAATGATCCATAGGGCGAGCTGAACACCGACGATGACGAAGATCAGACGCGTCAGGAAGCGCTTGGCGATAACGCTATGCTCCTCGACAAGTTCCGACATGTAGTAGAGGCCAGAGGCAATAGCCAATGTCAGGAAGCAGAAGCCAATGACGGCGCCGGCATAGCCGACGAGAGGGAGAATCCACATGGTCGCAATTGCAAGGCGTCGCAAGTGCTCACAATGGGTGATGAACTTCACATTGCGAAAGAGTTTCAGTCTCAGGGAGGTGGGAAAACCCTGTCTGATATTTGAATGCGCGCAAAGGACACGTTCGGAGATTGGTTGAGGGAGCAGGGTTCGCGTTGTGCCAATGACGGGTCGCATGATTTAAGCAGCCGGGTCTTTATTCTTCCCGCTCCGTCGAGTGGCCGGCCAAGTACCGAAATGCTTGTGCGCGAGAGGTCAGAATGTGCAATGCTCTTATCGATAAGCCCACTCCGCTTCACAAAAAAAGTCGGTATCTTGCGAAAGTAACTAGTCGATGGGAAACGGACGGCAAAGGCACCAAACCAGCCATATATTTTTATATCACCACTCATTGCCGCATTGTGAGAGATTCTATTTTTCCCAGCCCCTTCATCGTTCCAATTTACACCATGTCTCGCCCCGAGGACACTCTGTAGGCGCCCAATGCCCCCACCTAATGCCCCTCCAGCTCACAATTTCGCAGCGCGGCCGATGTCCATTATGACGATATCGAAGCCCGAAAGTACACGACCAGCTCTCGAATCCAGAATATCCAGGCCTCTATGACCAGGCGCGCCCTCGAATTGCTCGATCTCAAGGGTCCATCTCTTATCCTCGACGTTGGATGCGGCAGCGGTCTGTCTGGCGAAATCCTGTCTTCGCTCAACCCCGAGGAGGGCGGTCCTCACACCTGGATTGGCATGGACGTTTCGCCCTCCATGCTCGACATTGCGCTACAAAGAGACGTCGAGGGAGACCTCATGCTGGCAGATATTGGACAGGGCGTGCCATTCCGAGCCGGTACCTTTGATGCCGCCATCAGCATCTCCGCTATTCAGTGGCTCTGCAGCGCCGAAACCAGCGAAACCTCCCCCGCCGGACGACTCACCCGATTTTTCAACGGTCTTTACGCATCCCTAAAGCGAGGCGGGCGAGCTGTTTGCCAATTCTACCCCAAGAACGATCAGCAGCGCAACATGATTACACAGGCCGCGGTGAAAGCCGGCTTTGGCGCCGGTCTTCTGGAGGACGACCCCGGTACCAAGAATGTCAAGCTCTACCTCGTTTTGACTGTCGGAGGCGGTTCTATTGAGAAGAATGGAGGCGATATCACGGGCGTGGTCGACGGCATGGACGATATCGATGTTATGGATGCCAGAAGGCAAATCAAGAGCAACAACACAACCATCAAGAAGGGCAGCAAGGCATGGATCATCAAGAAGAAGGAACAGATGGAGAGAAAAGGAAAGGTCGTCAAGTCTACTTCCAAGTACACTGGGCGACAGCGACGACCGGCTTTCTAAAGCAATCACGGCATCACGAATAATCACATGGCACGGCGTTGGTGGCTTGGTAGTTTGAACTTCAAAAGTTTCCCAGATCCTCTCAAAATATCCCATGGACTGGACAGATCCATCTTAGATTTCAATGGATATACAATTGTTTCGTCATATCAGTATTATACCGGAAATAAAGTCGGCTTCTCACAGGTTTTCCTCAGACCTATGAGCAATGAGGCGCGGTTTCTCATACCACTAATCAATTACTTTATTGGCTTAGGAGTTATGAGTCTATTGTAAACCTGAGGCGCAAGGCGCGCATTGAAGCGCACTTTCACACAGGCACTGTCGCTCAATTCCATACGGAACATCGGAACGAAACGAACTTCGTTCATATTACGCGGCGACAACCGCACATGATAGCCTGATAGAAAACAAAGTTTACTAGTACCTGGAACAAAACAAGGGAAAATAATCGCAAAAATTGAGCGCGTAGTTTTGTAATAAAGAACGCTTTCATTTTTACGATAAAATGCAATAACCGAAGCTAAAGGTCTAGGGTAGTGGTGTTTTGACATTCTCCAGCGCTCCGAGCTAGGTTCAGCAGCTTTAGATCGAGCTATCCTCAATAAAGGCAAAACCTAGCATTGAGACGCATCTTGTCATCATCTGTCCTTAGTCTGTGAAAAAGTGGCTGTGGTACGGGAAGGAACCGCAGAGTTGCCGGTTCCATTCCCCTCTCCTGCGTACAAGCCTATCTGAATCTGGGCAATACAGGCGCCATGATCCCTGACTAGCATCCTTAGCTGACGGGTGAGGGGTCGTGGGGTACCGATAATGCAGGGCAGCGACGCTCTACTCCGCCTGGAACAGGCTCCACCCAGGTCAAGACTGCACCTATGATTCCATCAGCGCATGGTATTAAAGCGCTCCCAATTCTATATCTTCTCAGTTTATCTTGTTACGTTTCACTTACATCCCCATTTTACACCAAGTACTTATCCAATAATTTGCGGTGACAACCTTGGAAAATGGCCACAGGAGGACCGTCTAGCAGTCTCTTCGTCAATGGCCGAATCTTGACAAAGGCTGGTGTTGGCCTCGAGGCGCAACCGACATTCGTCGACGGCATGTTTGTGAAGGATGGAAAAATTGCAGAATTGGGAGATAGAAGCGACCTTGAAGCAAAACACAAAGACCAGGACGGGGTCTTTGTTCAAGATTTGAAGGGCCAGACCATCCTCCCAGGCTTCATCGACGGCCACATGCACATCTTACCCCTCGGCCAAGCGCTTACAAGGCTCCGACTGGACGAGTGCAAATCGCTCGGGGAGATTCGCGATACCATTCGATCATACGCTCAGAAGAACCCAGATCTCAAAAGAATCCTCGCCGCAGGCTGGATGTTCGACTTGACCCCAGATGGCGTCAATACCTCCATGCTGGATGATCTGGATCCGCGCCCCATCTTTATTGACAGCATGGATTTGCATGCCGTCTGGTGCAATACACCCGCGATCGAAGAGCTCGGGGTTGCTGACATGGAGGACCCTGTGGGCGGCAAGATTGAGCGGGATGAGAACGGCAAGCCGACTGGTCTACTGAGTGAAGCTGCCGCCGTGGGCATCGCGTGGCCGTTCCTCGGCCGCGTGTTAACCAAGCAGCAGCGTTTCGACACCATCATGGCGGCATTCAATTCTTACACCCCTTCCGGATACACTGGGCTCATTGAGATGGCCATGGACGAGGTGGTCTGGGAGGCACTGCTTGCTCTTCGCTCTGAGCGGGGCAGCCTCCCCTTGCGTATTACGGCATACTGGCTTGTCATGCCGGCCTCGGAAGAGGATTGTCTCGAACAGGTGGACAGGGCAATCGAACTCAAGCGACAGTACAACAGTGAAACATCGCCTGATTTGCGCATCGCGGGTATCAAGCTGATTTGCGACGGCACCATTGACGCCTGCACTGCCCACGTATCCAAACCTTACAACACTACGGGGAAAACGGGGGATCCGCTGTGGACCAGGACGCTTCTGGAGCCGACAGTGAAGCGCGCCGTAGAGGGTGATCTACAAATTGCTTTCCATGCCATCGGAGACGAGGCTATTCGCATGGCTGTCGATGCCGTCGAGGCACACGCCCGTCCTAACAGCAGACATCGCATTGAACACCTCGAATTATCTGCCCCAGAGGAGGCTAAGAGGCTCGGTGGTCTTGGAATCACGGCTTCGGTGCAGCCGGTCCACTGCGACCCGGTGATCCTCCGCGACTGGCCAAGACTGATTGGCCCAAAGAGATGCGAGCGGGCATTTGCGTACCGCGAGTTTGCAGACCACGGAGCTCTCCTGACGCTTGGCAGCGACAGCCCCACGGCGCCATACAATCCTCTGCACAACCTCTACATTGGGACGACGCGGCGATCGGCGAGGGACCCGGAATCCGAGGATACTGTGAACCCGCATTTCCGCTTGGGTCTCTGCGAATCGATCTCAGCCTACACCCTGGGGGCCGCGAAGAGTGTGTTCGCCGAGGATCGAACGGGGAGCTTGGAAGTGGGCAAGGTGGCAGATTTCGTGGTGGTCGACATGGAATGGGATGCGCAAAGCTTGCTAAAGGCAGAAGTGAAGGAGACTTGGTTTAATGGAAGTAAGGTGTGGGCAAAATAGGCAGGGATAATGTGTTGGTTGGGAGTAGAGGGTGGTGAACGTGGCGTTGAGGGTTTGAACATGGGTAGGCATCGTTATTCTTGGGGGCGGGGGCCTATGCGGAGTATTGCGGATAAAGAGATGGCGATTAGATTGAAATTGGAGATGAATGAATGAACCAGCGAGTTTTCAATAATTGTCGCGAGTGCGGGTTGGGTCATTCACGATGGGAGATGTACTAGTATGTGCCATGTTTCGAGCTGTCTAGCACACCCAACAAACACATTCGCACTCTGGTTAGAGGTACAACATCGTATATTTGCTCCAGGAAGAGACTAAACCGAGGAAAGCAACTGCCGAGGCGAGTTGAGCCATGGCGAGGTGGCCACCGTCCGATCCCATCGTGCCAGCGGATTCAACATAGAAGTGTGAAGCGGAGCGCAATACTTGAATGCGTAATTAAATGAGCTCGATTCTTGTTACAACTCTTGGTCCCCTAAGCTAACATACCTCACAAGAGGAAGCGATGTTTGCCTTAAAAAGCCCGGGGATGTTTTTGCGGTCTAACGGTTTTTCCTCGAAACCAGCCTGGCCGAACCAGCACGACCACGGCATGTGTTTCGCTCTGCCCAATCAACGACTCGTAGCGATAGCAAATTTCCAGCATTGTGTGCGCATCATTCGTTCAGCTGAGCAGCACAAGAATGACACTGTCGCCTCGGAGGAACCTAGGGAAATTTGTCAACGGATGAGCTGTCAGTAGCAGGGGCTTGTACATACATCTTGCTCACGAAACGGTCCTTGTTAACAGGCCGGCCTGGCTTGCCGTTCTGATTTCGAGGAGTCTCGGTCCACATTTCTTTCTGTAATTGGGCGTCAGTAGTCTGTATGTGGAGTGCCTCATAGGGCAGCAACAGAGAAGCGATGGTGGTCCAGAAGCTTGATCAAGCTTTCTGGCACTAAGAAAAGGTGTCCAAGGATACGTACCACGTTTTCCAAGACCCTGAAATACAGTTAGCATCATGTATGGAGAAGATGGATGCAGTGCTGGTGCGGTTCAGATAGCCCGGGCTGCTGGAGAGTTTGGGAACCTACATGTTGCAGTGACGGTCAAAAGCCTTAACACGGGCAAGCCTGTGGTAAATAGTTAGCGACTGGTAATCGGACGGAAAAAGCCTGGAGGGCGTACAGTTTGCGGTTGGACCGGATGCTGATGAGGACTTGTGAGTGAGTCCTGACGGCGGTCTGGAGGATGGACAAAGGTCCGTTGCTGAACTCCCATTGCTCCTAGATTCCGAGTTAGTAACGGAAGGTACCGGGGAAATGAGAAGGAATCTTCATACTAGCTGAGCAATCTCGTACTCCCTGTTGGTTAAGCAGTTAGTCTCAGTCGCGTACTGTCACTCATCAAGAGCGTTGGGTGGGGAGGTGACGTACGTGCACTCATTGCGAGGCTTCTGAAGGAGGTCCCTAGATTATTGTGAGTAACGAGCAAGCGGTAAAAGAGCAGTTTTGGGGGTGGGCTCACTGAATGTTTACGTCACTCATCTTGTCGGTTGGATACAGCGACGACTCTCGGTGTGTTCGAATATGCGGACGCGATCTGCCTGGATTCTTCTGAAAATGATATGGGGCGCGCGCTGAACAGCTTTGGCGCGCACGTGACACTAAGACTTCGATGCTCGGAGTCGGCAGAGTTGATTTTCCGCTCAGGAGACCGTGCACCCGTTCATCTCAGTGGACTGACCCACAGCAGGAGGAGAACTTGAGTCCGATACTTTGCTGCATGGGGCCCTGCCAAAAGACCATAAGTCTGAGTATTTTGAGCTAAAGATGAAATTGGGTGGAATGATACGTGGATGGACTTATTCAAGATAATTTTTTTTAGGCCATTTTATACTTATTTTTACTTTAGAAATTGTGGTTAGTTACCTATTTTGCTAGGGTCAACTTGTGCAGTGGCTATAGTGGGGAAGTACCTCCGTTATAATCATTCTAGGTTGGATTGTAAGAGCCCGAGCCAATGCGATGAACTTTGCAAAACAAAGCCTCTTAGTTAGGCTCTAATACCACTGCAGAATTTTGCATTGATAATATGTTTAAAATCGTTCCATGAGAAGGACGATCTACTAATACCATCAGAATTGTGCACGAATTCTAATGACGACTAAATCTCTGCGTGCCCGGGGTGTCGCGTGCTGACTACGGCAAAAGTGAAGTGAACACTCCGCTAATGCGTAGTGCAATGGTGCCCTATATCCATTTGACACGTGCAATTTGGTCACATTGAGAAAGGCTACTGGGCTATAATTTTTTGGCGCTTTCTAATACAAGTACAACTAAATTGGAAACTAATTCTTGAGATGAAGACTCCTCAAGTTGGCCTTCCATTCATCCAACGTGATCCATCCTACAATCTCCACCACGCCATCGCCCTCCACCCCAGTCTCCAGTAGAGGAACGTGTCCCTTCAACAGGTCCATGCCAGGCTTCCAAGGAGGAATGTAGATGAACTCATGATCCTTGGTACAATCAACTTGCTTGTCCATGTTTCCGGCCTTCAGCTTCTCGTAGCAGTCTTTGTCAAAGCCGTTGGCCGCGACACATGCGGTGCACAAGTAGAGTTCATGATCCTCGGCAGTGGTTACGCCCGTGCAACCATCGCAAAAGTGCGGCCAGGTTTCCCGCTGTGGTTCTTCTTGGATTTTATCCTCATGCTTTGATGCCGCCTCGCTACTTTCAGGAGTTGCTTCTCCAGTAGTGTTCTCTGACGAATCACTCTTCGCTCCATCTTTTTCCTCCTTGGCATCTGAGCTGCTGTCATCGTCCGCAGTCACTACATCTGGTTTTGATGATGAGGAATCCTCAGTAGTAGAGGAAGCCTCGTGCTGTGGCGTATTCTCGCCGCTTGACTTATGCGTCAAGTGCTTGTTGCTCGACATTTGCGACTGCGCCACAGCGTCTAGCTGTTCCATATATCTTCTTCGAGTTTCCCACTTCACCAGCAAGATGGTAATTCGGACATTGTCCCGATCCTCTAAAGCAAGGAGCAGTTGTGTGAGGTACAGGTAAGCTTCAATATCGTTGGAATCGTCGTCGTCAGACAGCAGCTCAATCACTTCGAGCATAATCTTGTGCGTCCACTTGGCCACGATGTCCGAAAATTGACCGGTTTTGCGGTTGAAGATGATTAGCGAGCAGGCGGGCGCGACGGCTTGCGAGATATCTCCTTCACCCTCGGCCATGCTGAGCAACGAAGCCAGCTTGTTGAGGTACGAATCCATTTCCTCAGATCCCGGCTCAGAGGCCAGCGCCTTTTCCAAGTACGAGGCTGCCAAATTGTGGATTGCTAAAAACACGGTGAGTTTGGGTAGATTGTCCTTGGCTACTGGGTTCTCTTTGAAATCGTCCAGAACTGTCTCATAAATAGCTACTTGCCTGTCACGGATTGTGACCTGTGACGAATTGGCCAAGCACGACGCCTGCAGGCTGAGACATTCAATCACCAATCCAAGCTGCTCATTCCCTCGTAAGGTATCCGCCATTAATTTGAAAAAATGGTCCAGGGCATTCCATTCTTGTTTGTTGTCAGCAGCCTTGGCAATCATATCGGCGTATTTCCAAAAGAGGCCGTCAAGTATAGGATACAGGTGATCAGCGTTCGACTTCCATATCTCGTGTGACTCGCCGAGCGCTTTGAAAATGGCAACAACGCTCTCATAATCTGAGGCCTCTTGGTATCTGTTGAAAAAGAGTGTATATTCCCAACCGACGTATGCAGTCTTAACGCTCTCAATATGATAACGCGTTGCCAATGCGCGGTCTTCGCCTGCATCCCAGACTCGGTTGCCAAGTCGTAAAAATGCAGCGGCTAGAATCTCCGAATTTGTCGCATCGGCGTTCGCTTCTAAATCCTCCTTCACGACAGACAAGGCCTCAATGGATTCTTGGTTACTAAGTGAATTTAGTGAAGCCAACGCGAGACGAGCGCGGAAGTTTGTTGAGTCAAGTTCCAGAGCCTTCTTGATTCGAGGAACAAATTCATCTGGCTTTGGTAAGGAGGACATGTGGTTCAGAATACTGACGGCTTGATACTCCCACACAGAGTCCTGAGCTGGGCTATATTTCGATTTACCGAGAGCCTTTGAAGCCCAGTTTTCGATTTGTTCAACCATTTCAGCGTCGAAGTTCTGCGCGCCTTCAATTTCTTTCGCCAGTTCGGCCTCTCCAGTTTTGTAAAAAGCGGCATCAGTTGCCATTTGGCTCGCCATTTCTGGATCACACTAAGACGCGTTAGAGATAAGATGGCGGCCGATGCTTTTGCTGAACTTACCCTCATGAGATATCCTCTCAAAAACTTGGTCGGAGATATGACCCATCGCGATTTGAACCTTGTGTCGGCAAAGAATTGTGATGCTATGTGCTTGGAAGCATAATAAAACACCACTTCATGTAAATTCTTGCCCAAAGTATTGACGTCTTGCACATAAGATTCGGCCACCTTGCCTGAGATTTCTTTTGTGACCGTTGGGTCACTCAGCCATCGGAAAACCTCTCGTGTCCCTTCGAGTGAATATAACCATTCAGCACGAACATCGATGAGGTTGGGAGTCTCGATTCCACTCCAAACTCGGAAGCTTGAGTTTGCCGGCAGAAATAATGCCGTGACACCGCATTCTTCTGTCAACAGTTGAACTAGAAGCGGGCCGACCTGCGTCTTGAGGGCCGGATCCGCAGTGGAAAGATCCACTTTGTTGAGATGAAAGAGGAGATCTCGACGTGCATGAATCAGTAAATCCTTGGTAGCCTTGAGCGTTTCATTTGTCATGATGGTGAGGTAAGCGATGACTATATGGATATGAGCATTCTCTTCATCAAGGCAGATGGATTGCTTTGTTTGAGCTCGCAGCTTTGATTCAAAGAATGTCTCAAAGTCAAAGCTTTCGTAAAGATTTGGCGGGCATACATTGTGAAGGAAGTGTCTCACAATGGAGATTTCGCTTTCTCCAATCTGCCGACGCCCCTTTGAAGAATTGCTGGGGTTCGATCCGGCAAGTTCTAGTGCTGATTTATTTGGGATCTGGCTCTTGGTCTCTGGATCGCGCCATCTAACGTGTTTTTCTTTGCTTATGGTGAAAATGCAGTACTTTTGTAAAAGTCTCTCCGAAAAGGAGAGGAGAGAAACGGTCAAAGTTCCCTTCGAACTTGTCAACGCCGCTGTGAGAGACCCGGTGGCTGCCCTGTGCAAGAGCGTGGACACGTCTCCTGTGGCGGCGCTCGTTTGGTGCTTTACTGAAAGCAACGCTTCCATCGTCTCGACGCTGAACCACCTACGCCCGCTCTCGACCCAGTTGATGATCTCATTTATTTCCTGGATCTCTTTCGGTGTGCGGGATTTGTTAAGGTGCGTGATTTCGGATTGAATTTGATCCGAACGGGTTTCGTCAGCCCGTGTAAGGACCTCTTCGATATCCTCCACTAGATCCATGTGGGCAAGGGCATGGAGGCTTGAATTAAGCCTAAAATAATCCCCAACACATTTTTCGCTGAGCTTGCTGATAATTCTTTTTCGCCATTCGGATATGCCCGGCCTGGTTGGGTCTCGCAGGATGGGCATGCTGTCCATGCGATGGGTGATGTACTTTTCGATATCGGTTCTGTTTCGGCGTGGAAGGTCTATGATTTCTACAGGAACATCATTAAACTGGCCGGAATAATCTGCCATGACCTTGGGCTCTGCAGTCAAGAAGATGCGAGTCTTGCCCTCCTTTGTAGCTGCAACGAGCTTTTGAAGCAAGGGCACAAGAGAGTTCAAATCAGAATCCTTTGCACCGGTGCCATCGACGAAGAGAAAGAAAGTTGTATCGGGGTTCAGACGTTCGGGATTATCAATGTAAAGCTGCTCCCAAAGGTCGAGCCAACCCGTGAAGCCGTGAGATGCCTGAACCTTCTGAGCAATGGATTTGGTCAGTGCCTCGAATGAAACAGCAATTTGCCAAAGCAATGCTTTAGATACAGTCTCGAGGATAGGTTTCGTTTCCGACTTATCGGGTTGTTTCATTTCCTCATCTGGAAAGAAGTATGCCGTCACGATTCGAGATGTCGGCACGTTATCCTCTTGTTTTCTTAGAAATCGCAATACAGCCGCCATCATCGACGTCTTACCCGTGTAGTTGCTACCTTGGAGAATCACAATAGGTTTAGATGGAACAGGCGCTTGAGCCCAGTCCAGGAAATTTGGGTCGTTTAGTAACCAGTCACCTGTGTCGGCGACGATGCTGCTCATGTAAGAGTCGAGGGTTCTGCGCCACGTGGCTGTTGGTTCTCCAGTGCTGGTCAGTTCGTTGCCGCTGAAATTTAAAGCGTCGATGATCTGTTGCCTCCTTTGCTTGGAATCCTGTTTCGTCTTCTGTTCCATCTGCCCCTCGATCACAATCTTGAGATCGCCCGCGCTATCGTTGACAATCTGAAATGTCTGAGCGGCCACAAGCAATGATTCCTTCTTGTTAAGCTTATCCATCAGGTCAAGCAGACCCTGCACGCCATCGTCGTTGAGGAAGAGCTTCTTTGTGAATGCTAAGAACCTGGTGTGCCTTTTTCGCAGTCGGACGGTTCGATCGCAGATTTCAACAAAAAGACGCAGGTTCTGACAGGCAAGGCGTGTCAGAGTAGCATCCATCTTTCGATCATAGTAACCAAGGCGATCCAAAAACTCGAGACACTTCTCGAGAAGTTCTGACAGGTTCTCAAAGATTCCCTCATAGCCCCTCCATGCCTGGATGACGAAAGCCAGAGCGCTATAGCAGGTGCTAGCGGGTGCGATAACCGTTGAAACACCCTGGGTGACAATGTTTCCCACCGTCTCGATGCATTGGAGGGTTCTGTTTACGACCTGTTTGAATTTGGCATAGCTTTCAGGCTTCTTTTTGTCGTTGTATGAATCCAGCTGCTCAATAACATCGTCGATTCCGAGCTGTTGGATTTTCTTGGGGTCACCGCCACCCAGTTCCACAACTTTAGCCTGAACCTGCTGCCATATGTCATCGAGCTCCTTCTGCTCTGAAGATTCCAGCCGAAGGGAAGAAGGGGCCGTGTCCATTTTGGACTTAGTAGGTCGCCCAAATACGAACCTAAAACAAAATCGACGTTGTTATCCTAATGAACAGCCCTCTTTGAAATGAATGAAGAAAAAGTGCGCTGGTGAGTCGACTTTCAGCTGGGCCAGCCACGTTTATGGATTGTGATCCTTCAGATGGCTCATCCCTGTCACCACATACAATGGTGGTGATGACTAGACCAATCAAAGCGCTAGCTTAGGAGTTAGTCCACAAATACTCAGGTCATATGTCCTGTTTGGGTTACGGGGCCTGGACTTTTGCCGCTTTTTCCATGAGGCAGGGCTGAAGGCGGGCCGTATTCGCTAACCGCGATTCTGACTAGGCATCCAACACCAATGGGCAAACTCGTGACAACAACAGCTGAAGGCGTTGATGGTCAGAGTCATCACAGCAGCAGCACACACGGTTGCATTGAGGCAATTTTGACTCACGAATTATGAAAGATTAGAAAAGAAAAAAAGATATACGGGCTATTTGGACTTAGCCAGGCGGTAAATTCAGTCAGCAGCTTGACATAGACAAGGGACAAATATTTTGACTGGTCAGGGCAGTATTGAGTGAGCCACATCTCATTTTGCGATGTCCATGGCCATTGGATTGATATCTTTGGTCCGAGTTATCGTGACGCATTTCGAGCTGGAAGCCAAACTCAGGCTGCGAAGTAGTTCATGTTTACTATGAAACTAGTGACTAACTCATCTAGCCGGACTTGAAATTTATGGCATTCCCACTTCCCATAGCAAATTCCATCTGTGCAGGTTCTCATGCCGCTGCTTGTCATGATCCCGAGTAAAAGACTTGTGACATACGGTGCACACAAACGGACGCCGTGCGGTGTGGCGCTTCATGTGGGAACGCAAATTAGACGCACGAGTAAACTTCCTTGGGCACAAATGGCACTTCAAGGTGCTAGAGTGTTTTCGAAACTGATTTGCTGGCTCAAGTTCCCGGGTGGTTGAGTACTCGATGGTTGGGAGAGCTGGCGTGCTCATGTGATTTGAAACGGAGTTTTTTCCACTCGGTGGATTGGTAACTTCATTATACCGTAATTTGACAATCTTCTTCCGTTCTTGTTTTGGTCTTGGTGGATGTGATACTCCGCTATCAATGCTGCCGAATGATGCGACGCTGCTGAATGAGGATGTCCTCGAAAGCGGTGGTCTGGTCAAGACATACGGCGCCTCGGCGGGGTTCGAAGATGAGGAAAATGAATCCCTGGTGTGGGAGTAAAGGCCTAGATCTTTACTCTGAAAAAAATTGTGGCTGGCAAAGTGCGTCTCGTGGTACAGGGGGCTATCCTGAGGGGATGGCATCACGTCGGGTGCTGGAGAATGATTCGGGTCGGCGAGACGATTTTGGTGGCGGCCGGGCGCGGAAAAATCGGCATGTCTGTGGGTAGACATTTTTGTCGCATTGAGAACACGTAGTCCACCCGTGTTGGAAGGTGGGATTTTGTTGTGGGCGGAGGAACCAAACGAGCGGGAGATAGTAGTCGAAGCTACATCAGTCAATTCCAAATCTTAACCCTGTAGTAGAACTCCACGGGTTGATTGAACCGAACTGTCGTGCGAACAAGAATCGAAGTGCAAAAAATGAGGTCAAGTTCTAGAAATGACACGGGTTTGCCTTATGGACAGAGGAAAGCTTCAATCAGCCCGTCAGCTTATCTTTTCAACCTGCATTTCCCTCGCATAGCCGCTGTCGAGCTCAGCCCCAAGCCCCAAGCCCCTGTCTGCTTGTCGGCTTGTGGTTGGGTGCCACGCTTAATTGGAGGTGTCTGGCAAACCGCCTTGAGCTATAGTGGAGCCCCGCCGCATTCTAAGCAGTCCCTCTTCTGGTTGCCTCTTTGCCTCACTACTTGGCGACTGCATCAACTAGGGCAACAGCCCAATTCTTCGTGTGCACGGTGCCTATTGAATTAGCTGCATCGCGTGTATATTAATTGGTCTTTTGTTGTTGAGTTTGGCGACGCGGGTTATCCGACCAAAAAGGTAGTTTGCTGGGGCAACAACTGAATTGTTTATAGGAACCATGTCCGTGCAGCAAACAAACGAAATGGCAAAATTTTGGGGTTGATATTGAAAAAATGTGCACAGAGGTCAAGGTTGAAGAGCAATTTACCTTGATCGATGCAATTCAAGATGGGATGGTCTCAATACACGCCCAATTTGGCCCTACACTGGACGCCACGGTACCACCAAGCCCGTGACATAGCGGAGCACTGGCCCGGCGGCACAGCGAACGGGCAGAGAGCTATGATCCGCTCAATGGCAAGCTCTCAGATTACATGCTTGGCCAAAACGCCTCCTCTGCAGCAATAATCTCAGCCCATTTGCCCTGCACCCGATCCAATAGGTCATTTTTCGCATTCTCGCCCTCTCGCGCGACGTGCTCTGCCACAGCTCCGTCAATGATGCTACCCAGTTCGTCCACAAAATCGGAGAATTCTTTGCCCGTCCAATTGTTGATGAACTCGCTTCTCAGTGCCCCGCCATCGGCGTCCTTGCTGGGATCTTCCTGAACTGTGAGTTGAGCCTTTGCCCACGACCAAGCGTCGAGGTAAACTTTCTCGGTTCCCCAATACACCACCGCGGCCTCCAGCCAGGGCAGCACATCTGTGTTCCCTGGAGCAACGGAGCCGAAGAGGGCCTCCCAACGTCGCAGTCCCTCTAGCTTGGCGTCCTGAGCCACCCGGCCGTCAGGTTGAGTGGGCAGGTTGATCTGGATGTCGTACTTGGCGGCCGTCTCGACGAAGAACTTCTCCTCGCGTCGGATGTTGACCAAGGCGCCCACGAACCAGTCGAGCAGCTTCGTGGTTGATCCCAGGTCCTGGCCAGGCCGCGGAGCTAGATCTGGGAACTGGAGAAAGCTTATCAGGCGGCCGATGCCTCGGACGTAGCTGTGGATATAGAGCCTGTCATTCGCAAGCCACTGGCCCAGGATGTCCTTGGAGGCCTGGCCATTGGCAGCCAGCCGAAGAAACTCTGACTGGGTGGCCCGCTGGTAGCCATCCCTGTCGGATGCGAGCAATGTTCTTGTCAGTGAGAAGGACGACATTGCTGGGCGCGCGCTTTGATGTGAAAGGGGCCTTGATGGATACGCGGAATAAAGACAAACCCCACTTTGAGGTGTAGATGAAGCGGCCAGGATTGCGTACGTGATGTCATACTGGATGCAAGGGAATTGTGACTTGGACCCCGGTTCAAAGTTGTTCCATATTGATGATTTATACGAAATTTGAGTGTGTGTCTAGGGCTGTGAACCATTGGCGGGCTATTGTGTAAACACTTGCACGCGACTCAGCGACACCTCAGGTGTCCAGATCGGGAAAGTGACGGTATGGGACGGTCCATTTGCGCGCGTGCTCGCTCTTCCATCAGCAAGCATGGCTGGGCTGTGGAACGCCAGGGCCGCCATCCGCCACGCAGTAATATTCCGATCCTGATGGACGATAATGCCGCAGTGGCCCAAGCCATAGAAAAAATGCCATTGATCGTGGTCACGGGAATAGAACAGAGGAAATTATGCCCTGGACGCAGCCGCCAGGGATCACGACAGCGCTTTGGAAGAGGGCCCTAATACAATGCGAGAGCCAGTGCCAACGCTCATTGACGGCCCAGCGCGGGGGCGGGGGCAGCCTCGATTCTTAAAAATCCCCTATTCCTCCATGTGGCAGGGTCTTGGTTGGACAGGTGCGATCGACGGCATCCCGGCTCATGCGCGTTTCAGGCGCCCTTAATCTGGGGGACCAGGACGCCAGGCGGCAGGGAGGCCAGGCTGAGGAAAGCTGAGACGTTGGGACCGCTGGGAGGGGGTGCTTTGTTGCTTGAAACGGGGCCCGGGAGCGGCCTCTGCCCACTTGGTTTAATGAGCGAAGGTGGCCCCATCCCGGGGGACGGGACGGGCAAAATAGAGGGCCACCACGGCTGCAGCAACCCTGTGCGCCCGTGGCGAGGGGGGGCCATGATGCGCTGCATCTGGCGGGAGAGCGGCCGGCACCTGGGCCAAATGGAACGACTCGTTTCGCATTGAGGGCGGCCAAATCCACGCGCACCTCCCTTACCAGGGTCATCCTTTTTACTCGAGGCTCGTCAGTGCTGAAACATTGGACCTGGGAACATCAGTACTTGTTCGCGTGGTATGTTTCTCGAACTACTGACGAGAATGGAAAGGGAGCTCCGGCCCAAGGGCATCTGCTAATTTCCCTGTTGTGTGGCCTTGACCCCCTCTTGTACAAGCTCTGTGAATGTGTGTGTGCAGCCCGTCGACAAACTTGATTCATTCACTCACTCTCTTTTGCTAATTTTTTCTTTTACTACTATCCAAACAACACAACACGCTCTTTCAGCCCATGCTATACCACAGCCAACATGCATATTCAACGCAGTATCGAAGGCGACGCCCCGACGAGCGCTGGCGGGTTTAGCATCACGCGACTACTCGCCCGCGCTGCTTCGGATTCGTGCCATCCAAGCGCCAGGATGAACCTTTGCGAAAAACCCACGATATCATCCAGCTCATTGTTTATTGCGCTCATCATCGTGAGGTGAGTGTCGTGAGAGCTTCCCATCAACAGAGGCACCACTAACATGGAATCGGCAGCGCTGTTTGTCTTACTGCCTTCTTTCTCTTCCTCTGGTATCTCCACCGCAGACGCACCAGGCTGGATAAACTCGAGGACATCAAGGACCCCCAGGAAATGGACGACTACGGCCTTGGACCTGGTCCCATACGACCGATATCAGGAATGCCAAAGGTGCCTCCGCAGGTGATGCAGACAAGAGAGAAGAATTCTTCAGGCGGCAGGATGCAGCCCTTCACAAAGAGGATGTCACACGAGTCCCTCTCACCTTCGTTACGACAAGGCGCCCCGGTGGTCCCTCGAGATACGCTCACGACCAAATTCTAAGCAAAAGGCCAGGCGCCTACACTCTTTCCAAAAACAGTACCATTTTTTCTCTGTTTATTGTTTTGTTTACCCAACGGTGTTTTACGACGGCACTCAAACTCGATCTGGTTCGGAGTTTTAGGGGGATTTTCACTTTGATTACAGCTTGATGGCATCCGCCATCGTCATTGGAGGACCTTGCTTTTTCGCGCGCGATGCGACGGTCCAGAAAACGAAACAGCCCGCCAGTCAAAGCTTGGGCTTGGGCTGTTTTCTTCCTCAGGTCGTTCGCGCGGCTTACACCGTGTCTGTCGCTTCCCAATTAAGCCTCCGCCAAGGAAAAAAAAACCGACGGGCAGGGTTCCCCCACCCCTTCGCTGTGGCGTGATGCTGGTTTCAAGATCCGCCCACGCTCTTAAAAAGAGGCGCGGCCGGGGCCCGGGGGGGAGCCGTGTGAGAGGAGGGGGGCAAAGACACAATATTTGTCCGCGTGCCGGAGCGCGACTGGATCGCCGTGTCTCATTCATTAGTGTTTACGCGCCGCTGGAACTGGCATGATTATATGGGAAAGACCAGGGTCGAGGTGGAAATGGAGTCGAGAGGTGTTTGGAGTGTTTGGTGATGATCGGGCGATAATTGACCATGTGGCGCAATCACCATCGGACCGAAGGAGGCTTTTTTGTTTAATTACAAGATATCACACACTTGAATTGCTAAAGAATAATGGCCCAGAGCCGTTCAACACTTACATGCGCCCTATCAAACAACGGCCCTATCAGTGTGCTCTGATGCTGAATTAGTCAGTCCTTCTTCCTTATAGCCGACTTAGCTCGCCATGTCCATCGAGAAGCCGATTCCACGGCTCCACTAGGCGGACTCCGCCGGCAAACAGCTGAGGTCATGAGCAGAGCTGTACATACAAATATACTGCTATTCTGCGCATTCAATTCCAATTGAGAAATCTAGCCGAATCACCGTTGAGCCATTGTAGCTGACAGAATAAATACGCACTGAGCTATCCATACAGTTGAAACATGTCGTATTTAGCCACATCACGGGTCCTGAGGGCCTCGACCAGGTCCCTCAAGACATCATCGCCAGTTATTACTACTCTCGCAACGAGACATAACGCACCCGGGACCTGCGCATTCTCCAGTCGAGCAAGCAGATGCCGGCACATTTCCCAATGGAAGAGCTCCCCGAGACCAAAGCAGCAATGCCGCTTCTCGACCGTCACCCACCCGTGCGACGAAAACGCGTTGCCGCTGGATGGGGTCACCGTCGTGAGTTTAGAGCATGCCATTGCGGCCCCCTTCTGCACCCGGCAGCTCGCCGACCTGGGCGCGCGCGTCATCAAAGTTGAGCGCCCGGGCGTCGGCGACTTTGCGCGCGGCTACGACGACCGCGTGCGCGGGCTGTCGTCGCACTTTGTGTGGACGAACCGCTCCAAGGAGAGCCTGGCGCTCGACCTCAAGGATCCCAACGATTTTGAGGTGCTCAAGGCCCTCATCGCCAAGGCCGACGTGTTAGTCCAGAACCTCGCCCCGGGCGCCAGCGAGCGCCTCGGCTTGTCGTTTGATGCGCTCAAGGACAAGAACACGCGGCTCATCGTGTGCGACATTTCGGGCTACGGCTCGGATGGTCCCTACCGCGACAAGAAGGCGTACGACCTGCTCGTCCAGAGCGAGGCTGGTCTGCTCTCCACGACGGGCACACCCACAGAGCCCGCCAAGGTAGGCATTTCGATTGCCGACATTTCGGCAGCGACGTTTGCGTTCCAGAACATTCTCGCAGCGCTGCTGAAGCGGGAGAAGACGGGGAGAGGATCGCACATTGACATTTCCATGCTCGAGTCCATGACGGAGTGGATGTCGTTCCCGTTGTATTACTCCTTCGAGGGCGCCCCCAATGTGAAGCGCGCGGGGGCCGCCCATGCCGCAATCTATCCGTATGGACCATTCGCAACCGGGGGCGGAGGTTCCGTCATGCTAGGCATCCAGAATGAGCGCGAGTGGGCGAACCTGTGCACAGAGGTCCTAGGCAACGGCGAAATAGCAAAGGATGAGCGATTCATTAATAACTCCCTACGTGTGGAGAACCGCGATGCACTGAAGGATATCATCCTCGACGTCTTTGCGGGGCTGCAGGCCGAAGAGGTCTTGGCTCGGCTGGACAAGGCGGGCATCGCCAACGCAAACGTCAACGACATGCAAGGCGTCTGGAACCATCCCCAGTTGAAGGCGCGAGGGCGCTGGACTGAGATTGATACACCGGTTGGCAAGGTTCCGGCTCTTCTCCCGCCTGGTGCCAAGGATAAGAGCGCAGCCAAGATGGACCCCGTGCCTGCGCTTGGTGAGCATAATGCGTCCATCTTTGCAGAGTTGGGTTTCTTGGAGAGCGATGGACGTCCTCGAAATCATTAAAAACGAATAGATACAAATAATTAGAGCTACGAGCAACACGAGTCGAGATTGGAATACCACGAACATACTTTTGCATCGGCGCAGAACCGCCATTTTTTCACCGGCAGTCTGTCAAATGCACAGGATATATTATGCAGTTTCCTTGTAAACTTGCACCACCGGCCATGATGCATATTTAGACATCGGTTGCAGTCAATAGATGTAATGAGTTTAGAACCTACAGCACTGTGTAGGGTAGCCGCGAGAAATGCCGATTGATCATCACTGGGCGTTTGCACGCCAGCTCTGGAACTCCGACATTCTTCAGACGAAAACGAGACTCGTCTTATATGGTACGATTTCGTTTTATTTTGGGTGACAAGTTTCCTCTACAACGCATGTGAGAGATAGGTCAAAATGATTGATAAGCAGATCACACAAGCTTCCAAGACCAGCCACTGATTGGTGTGTAAGGCCCTAGAGCACAATGCGTGACAACTGCCTGAAATCTTGGAATAGTCGATAAATTCTTTGAACTTCTTTGTTTTATCCTTATGTGATCGTCAGTGGCTTTTTACTAGTGTTTGAGGATATCTTTCTGCCTTGGAGCTAGTTCAGGCAGAACAATTCCTTTTTGGCAAACCCTCTCCAAGAAGCGATTTTTGACAAATCCAACGCGGGCGCCTGAAATTGCGCCATTCTCTGGAGAAATTAATTCTGGTGCCTTATCACCAAATTTGTATTTAGATGGCTCAAGCTTCATACTGAAATCCAACGAATACCACCAAACCATTTCATATCAATCAAAGAAAATCAACACCCTTATTGCTTCATCACAATGGCCAACTTCTCCATTGCTTCCGTCGAGAGTCCCGACCTGCCAGTCTTGTCGGAGCTGCTGCTCGCCTCAAAGCTTTGTCTTACCGTCAACCGCCTCCTTTGGAAGAACTGGCCCAACACGGCAGCTCAGAAGCTCAACTATACCGGCGCCATCGAATCAGGCTTCAAGTCCCCGCAGACTGAGTACTTCAAGGCTGTCAACGCTTCTGGAGAGATTCTGGGGTTTGTAGTCATTTCGAAGAAGCAAGCTTCCAACACGGAGACGCCCCAGGAGCAGCAAAACCAAGAGCAGAAAAACCAAGATGAGCACCAGCCTATTGTGCATGAAATGAATCCGCATGTCCTCGAGGTGGTTATGAAGGCCGCTAAAGAAGTTCACAAGGAGACTGAGGGAAAAGAACACTTGGGTAAGTTGATTTCTGATACCGCTTTGAGACAATGCTAACATCCTGACAGAGCTCACCTACGTCTACGTCAGACCCTCGTACCGGAGCCAAGGAATTGGGTCGAAGCTGGTGCAGCTTGCATTCGACAAGTCCAAGGCCGAAGGACTGCCTATTCTTCTTGGTTCCGAGCCTGAAGCCCACGGATTCTTCACCAAGATTGGCTTTAAGGCTACAACATACGCTGATATGGATTTGAGCCAGTTGGCACCGCCGCACAGTGGGTTTGGCATCTTCAGGCTGTGGGGAATGGCTTGGGATGAAAAGCAGTGATGTGACGTTGATTCATTCTTGCGGCTTTCCGAGAACCAGCGTGGAAGAGGCGCAGTCTGATGTGAGGCTATGTGCAAGTGGTGGTTGAACGAAGTCGTGGCAATGATCTGACTGTTGCATAGACACGACAATCAATAATCAATAGGATTTGGCTACAACATCATTGGATGCATATATTATCTCATTATCGTTTTTAAACATATGGTTCTATTGTGTAGTCTATTCTGTGTAGGGCTTATTTCAACTGAGCTGTATGGGCTCGTGTTCTGCTCTCGTCATGGCACTAAGCCTTCTCGGATCCCTTTTGCTCACGAGATGGATGATTACCTGCGCTGTGGCTCGGTTCTGGGCAGTGCTATGGCTTCTACCCGAAAAAAAAAAATTCATAAATCATATTGTACTGGGAAAATGAGCCATTAATATCGACATGTAAGAACCTTCAGGATGAGACCTATTTCTGGTACGAATTTTGGCCAAGCTTTCTGGCTTGCACCTACGGTCCAAAGCAAGTCTCAAAATGAGAACGAGACTTGAAACTTGGCGAAATACTCAGATTTTAGCTCAAACTTAAAGTTTGCCTGGCCTACGGCGAATAGCGTGGTGACAGGATGCATGACCACCTGAGACGGCGCCTTTCCCCAAGCCCTATATCACTCGCGCACGGCACTAACAGCGGCTTCCTGCTGGCGCCAGACCTCACATGCTAGGGGGTCAGGAGCCTAAAAGGCACCTGAATAGCCGAAATTGCGCAGTCATTCTTTAACAACGAGCCCGTGGTATGGTTGCACTCGGCCGTCGAATACTGCAACGCCACTAACCCAAAAGAGGAGCTCACAAGTGATCCTTCCCGTCGATCGGCACACTTCCATTGCAACTGGTTCATGACCTGCATAGCTATGTAGGGGATTCTCCCTCGTTTGGAAGTTATTTCCGAAGGTGGCAAGAGATTTAATGGAGGGGAGGAAAAAGAGCACTTGATTGGATCCATGTGATGGGCGCTGAGAACCATTAACGTCGAGAGATTTGCGACACGCTGTGGCTGGAGATCGAGCAGGTTCTACAATCCTGCTCGGGAGATGCCCGTTTCTAGCTGGAGATCAGGTGGATCGTGTCATTATTCTACATCATCCGGCCTTGGGCTGCGGCCGAGTTGTATCTATTAGTAAATGGGGTAGCCCGACCTAATCTGCGGACCAGCCAATACTCACGAGCAACTCATCACCCAGTGCACACGCGCCAAGGATGCTCTTAATGCGCAGCGTATACACGTACCAGAGGATTTTGCTGGCTCGGCGCTTTCTCATTCCATCGGGCCGTCCCTTGAGCCTGCTTGTTCCTGCATGGAATCCTTCGCTTGGCTCGATATTGGGCAAATGACACAGATCAGAACCAAATGAACAGTCATGCTACCTTCCTCTTGCCGATGGGATAATGTACAGCCCTGTCTACTATTGTAGCATGACGTGCAAAGTGAGGCCGAGCATGCAAATGACCTCTGTTAAGTCGGATCATCTGGCAAATTGTCGTGACTTGGCTTTCAAAGCTCAGGTACGCCTTTCTTTGGTATTTATTACAGTCACGATCCTCTGTTTCAACCATAGATACCTGGATAACTTTAATACATGATTCTTTGATACCCTGTTTTATCTACTCTTCTGCATTACTTGGCTGTTTTACCTACATCTTGACTCAAGTCACCAATTTAATCATTTCGAAATGAAGACCACTAGTTTGCTTTTTTCTTCCGTTGGGCTCATCTCTTCGGCTCTGGCCTGGGAATCACCGACCTACTCTGGTTATACTCGGGTCTGGCAAGACACATTTGCCGGTTCTGCTGGACAGCTCCCAGACACTTCCAACTGGAACATCATTACTGGTTATCTCAACGTCAACTCAGAGTTGGAGGTTTACACAGGCTCGAACGCCAACCTTCAACGTAGCGGAGGAGAGACGCTCCAGATTGTGCCCTGGCGTGACAGCTCTGCCTTGTACGGCTGGACCTCAGGGCGTGTTGAAAGCACATACGTATTGACCCCAGGTGCAGGCAAGAGGACCAGAGTTGAAGCAGAAATACGATTTGGCACAAACGCTATTGCCAACAAGCAGGGCCTGTGGCCTGCGTTTTGGATGCTCGGGAACATTCTTCGAAATGGAGGCAGCTGGCCCGCCTGCGGAGAGATCGACGCCATGGAAACGGTGAACGGCATCCTGACTGGTCATGGAACCGTCCACTGCAACGTCTACCCAGGAGGAATTTGCAACGAAGGCACCGGAATTACAGGGGCCATTGCCATTCCCGATCAGGGATGGCACACTTGGCGCGTTGATATTGACCGGACTGCGAGCAGCTGGCAGTCGGAGACAATTACCTGGTACCTGGACGGTACTCAGTTCCACCAGGTATCTGGATCTACAATCGGTGACGCGAATGTCTGGGCCACTCTTGCACACAGCGGCCTTTACATTATCCTCAACGTCGCTGTTGGCGGAAGCTGGGTATGTTACAAGTGAATTCTTGTTGCACACGAAATTTTAGCTAACGGTTTTCAAGCCCGGATACCCCAACGACGCCACGCTCGGCGGGTACGGAAGCATGATGGAGGTTGCATATGTCGCCCACTATTCCACTTAGACGAGCCGGACGATAGAATAATTGCATATCGAGAGTATTCTCGCAGGTCTAGTCGAATTCTTTTCTTTGATATTTCCGTGTATTTATTTTTACATTTGTATTGTACATTCTTTAGCTTATCATGGCTGGTTATGTGGTACTAGATTGCATCAGGGTTAGTATTACAAGGCGGCAATGTGTTGGATTTAGTCTCTTGACAGCATCATAGTGACAACAATGAGACGTGGTTCATTTTCTATGCTCCATCAGGGAATTGAATTTCCGTGACAGGCTGTAATGCGCAGGTGTTGGCGATGATGGTGGTCGCGTGTATGTACCAAGGATGTTGTTAAACTACGTGGATCAGCAGGCCTTGGCTGCTGCGCGTTCCTGTGGCGTCATGCAGGTAAACCAGATCCTTGGAGAAAGTGTTGGTTTCAAGATATAATGGCTGCTATTGATGTTGAATTGGGTAAAGCGCATGGATGCAACACAGGTGCCGCAGATCACGAGAGCCGAAATGCATCACGAGCCATGTGCATGTCTCAGAATGACGTTGCGGAAAATGTCCACACTGGATGTTCTCCGGGAACTTCGCTATTGGCTCCATCTCCGAAGGCGGCTCGGCCCGGCATTATTAATTCTCCTGAGTTGGCGCTTGTTTCTAAACTCATTTTGTGTATGGTAATACCAATGTCGTATCTTGAAGAGAGTTTTGCCATATTTGAGTTTGCCATCTTATCGTTTGGTGCGTGGAAATTGTCAGCTCATGGGCTGAGCATGCTATTGACTTGGATGAAATAGCCATCCATCAAAGCGACCTTTGTAGATAATAATCCTGCTTTGGTACACCGTGTACGAAAAAAAAAAAGACAAAAAAACTCTTCTTCGTCGCTTCGAAGTATCTCCAAAGCGAATCTTCATTCTTCCGTCGAGGATGTATAGATACGCTTGTGAAAGTAGTAAAGTGATTCAACTTTGGGCATAGTGCCAGAGCGGGGCAGCAGGCCAGCCCACTCGAGACCCTCAATTGCTACACAGATGTTGCGCCGGGGGAACTAAAAAAGACGCCTATCTCTCTTGATGGACTGGTTCGCTTGGTGATTGGCTTCAACGTTGCGCCATGCTGCAGTGCTAGTTCAGCTGAAGACCCCGACCTTTCAGCTTGTCCCTCATCGGCTAAACGGCTCGCAGAGGGATGGAAAATGGAAGCAGTATATATTCTAGTTCTCTCGAACTTGAATCAAGCGGCTGCTTCCAGAGCTCAGCCGTGGAAGTGCAGGCTTCTGTGACGATCGCTGATTTTTACGGGCCACTGATCTCACTTCCACCAGCGCATGCCCCCAGCCAGCGCGCTATCCCTAACAAGTCGCACAGTCAATTGCGCCATCATATTTCCTGAGATCAGGGACAAGAAGGAGATTAAGATATGGCGGCTGCTGATACAGGGACTTTTGTTCCCAAGTTTGATGATGAGATTAACCAAGCATGGAGGCTTGTCGAGGACAGAGTCATCCAGATGGCAGGAGGGGAGTCGTCTAAAATTAACACAGCTCTCGGCATTGACGGTGTCCTAGAATATCTGGATCAGGCCCAGGCTACCGATAAGAAGGCTGCTGAGAAATACAGCGAGATCAAACACATTTTCCACCGCACGCTTCAATGCATCGAGACTGTCGGTGGAATAGTTGCTACTGGTGCTTCATACGTAAGGAGTAACGTGGCGACACCCAAGTAATCCTGCTAATTAGTCTAGGCTTTTGCGCCGGCGAGCACATGTTACAGCGCTCTAACATTTGTCATCTCTGCCTGGAAAGGCTATGAAGGAATTTTTGAGAGTCTGGCATCGTTGCTCGACAAGTGCACCGAATTTCTTGATCGATTGAGCTACTACACTCAATTCGGCATGGATGCAAAGCTGACCAAAGTAGCCTGCTCCCACCTCTATCTGTTTGTCGAGATTTGCGACCGATCTCTCAAGCTCAAATCTAAGCGCCATAAGCTTGCCGCATTCGTGAAGCAGCTGTTTCTCAATGATGATGGGGTGCAGGACCTTTTGGGCGCTATGAAGAGCTTGGTTGACAAGGAGCATGGCTTGGTGGCTGCTCAGACGTGGAAGTCAAGCAGTGAAGCTGCCAAATACTCCAAGGACGGCTTGGATCTCGCGCGCAAGATTCACAACAACATCGCAGAGGATAAGAGCCAGCTCAAACGCGAAAAGGAAATGGAAAAATGGAAAAGGACAATTGTCAACGCTCTGGATCTTGACCAAAACATCCTCCAAGATGATGTCTTCAACTGGGAAAAGGCTTGGAAGAGACATAAGGCGAAACTTATTGAGCATAGCGGAGAGTGGCTCGTCAACGACGAGCGCTTCAAGGAATGGGCGACAGGGACTAATCCTAACAATCGGATCTTGGGACTCGAAGGTAGGGGTGGAGCAGGCAAGACCCTTCTAGCCTCCAATGCCATCCTTCATCTCCGAAAAATGAAGAATATTGGGTCTTCCAGAGTGGTCGTGGCCCACAACTTCTTGGAGCCAGATCCCAAGTCCTCCGCACCCACTGACACCGCCATGGCTGTATCCAGAAGCCTCATTTGCCAGCTTGCCTTCAGTGACGAGCCGTACATGAAGAGCGTGGCAGCAATTTGTGAAGCCTCGACTTCCTTTGAAAGCCCATTAGAAATTTGGACTCGGCTACTTCTTCAGAACAAGGACCTGCAGAACATTGATATATCTTTCTTTCTCATCTTTGATGGACTCGGCTCCGACATTGACGCATTCACGCATATTCTGAAAAGTTTTTCCGACATTTTATTGAACCAAAAAGTCCGAATTCTTTTGGCGGGCACAGAAAACATGTTTCACAAGATCAGGATCGTCGGTGGCGTGGACGTGGAAAAGATTGTTCTGGGAGAGCCCAATAAGCCCGACATTGAGCTCTACATCAACCACCGCATGGGGAATATGGAAATGCTGAGCGACCAATCGCGGGCGCACGTATCTGAAATAAGGGCGAAAATTCTCCATGATCTCATGAAAGCGACCGCGGGAGACTATTACAAGATCAATCGCGTGCTGGACAGCATTGCGAAAACTGATGATGTCGAAGAGATCAATGCTTTGCTCAAAACGGCGGGCGACACACGTCCAGATCAGATTGAAGCCGACATCGAAAATCTTAACCAGGCGAGAACGGCCAAGGAAATTTCAGAGATTAATGAAATCATCCTCTGGATCTGGGGCGGACAGCACTGGATGTCCCCAGATGAGATGGAGGCAGTCATGGAGCTCAAAGCGCTCCAATCCGGCGGCGCAGGTACCACGTCTCTCATGACCATACAATCCAAGATTAAAACGAAGTATACGATATTCACAGCAGACTACAACACCATTAACCTCAAGGTTCCCGAGATGATTGACAAAATTCCTCACAGGAAGCGAGACACGAGTGGCGAGGACAGCGCAAGCGAATCCAAGGACATACATCCGGCTGAGATTAATATCGTCCGACACTATCTCAATGCCGTCTGTCCTCCAGACCTGTACAAAAAGTTTGGGTTTGACGAGTTTTTTGATCTGAAAATGGTGCGCAAGTTCAACTACATCTACCAAGATCGCGACAACGGCCACGTCACACTGGTCATTAGGTGCCTCACCTGCCTGCTGGAAAAGGACAACCAGAAGGTAGCTGCTATGATGCCCTATTCGGCAAATTATCTCGCAGCGCACATGTACCTTGCCGATCTATCTCTGGCCAATCGTTCGCTAAAGTCGGAAGCGGGCGAGATGCTTGTCAGGCTCTTCACAGAGCAGTACGCTCTCGACTCGCTCTTGAGTTTGCATCCTATAGATTCCCCGATAACCTATTCCGTTGGTTATTTTAAGCAAGCCATGGATCCTTGGCTCTTCACAGACGTGGGCCTGGAAGCTGTGTCTAAGTGGCTGAACGACTCGGCCGTCATCGAAAAGGTCAAGGACCATCCGATTGTCACCGCATTCAAGAACAATAAGGACAATTTGGCCACAATTATCTTTCAGCCTGCTTTAAAAGTCGCATCTGAGGATTTATTTATCCATCCAACTTCTAAGAAGGCCACGCTTTATGCATTCACCCTCATCTGCCATCTCATCTCAAAGGTATAGGCAATAGAGCGCATTGACCTAAGTGCTTAAACTAACAAGGCTCATCTAGGAGAAAGAAGACTTCCAGTTTTCTCAAGAAATCGTGCTATCTCCGACTCTTGAGATGTTCCAATTGGTAGAGGAACGCGCCCAGGTCATTCTTGGGTTCACGGAGAGAAGCGCCGAGTGGGAGGGAAATGCAGCTAAGTTGCTGCTTGAACTCCTAGGGGATAAGATCCCCAAGTCAGTAGCCATAGAACGAGCCAAGAGGGCCCTGGAACTCGACCCGGGAAACTGGACGGCATCGTATGCAATGTTCCAGGCCGATGACTCCAACGAGGAGACTGGCACCTTGGAAAATCTCATAGAAAAGCTCAAGGCAGATTCCCAGTGGAGAGAGAAGGAGCAGAACGAAGAACATCTGGCCAAGATGATGTATGAGCTTGGAGACAGGTACTGGTACAACGAAGACACGCAGAAGGCGATTGGCGTATATTCGCAAACTCTAGGTCTCAGGCGATCGCAGACCATTCTCTCATCTTTTTACCCCGTCTTGAGAGATTACACTTCGAAGTGCAAATGGTCTGAGATTATATCATTCTTCGACGACATCATTCAATATCCCGAGGATGGCAATAACTTTGCTGGAACATTTCTTGGTCATAGCTTAGCGCTTGAACCTTGGGAGTTTTGCCCCACCGTCTCCAGATCCATTGAGGCGACAGGCCGGATGGATCTATTCGATGCGATAACAGAAAAGCTTGAAGATGTAAAGGACAAGTTTGAGATCGCGGAGTGGGCCAAGATCAGTTACAACCGCGGAACAGTCATGGTTCTAATCAAGGGCTGCGAAGACACAGCGATTGAGATATGGGAGCAGCTTGTGACTGAATACTCGTCGGATGGGTATTCCGGGATAGTCAAATTGTCGAGCAACAGCATCGTCGAAGTTTGCACACGGCTCGTCGCCGCCGAGGGAATCTCGCCAGAAAAGCTCCAGGTGTATGATCGAAAAGTCCAAATGTGCTTGGATGTCATGATGGCCGACCCAACGCAACCGGCAGACTCATACACGCCGTATGCCCAATACTTTCGGACCCGCGGTAAAACAGACCTGGCAAGGAAGACGCTGCAGGGCCCTACAAAGGAAGCTCTGGAGATGCTCTACGACGACGACATTGAGAACGACACAACTTCGTTCTGGTACCTCAGCGTCATATTCGCGGCCATGCGAGACCACGAAAACAACTTTGTCGCCTGGCACATGATGGAGCAGTCCACCCTCGAGGTTCGAGCCGAGCACGATCGAAGACTAAAGACACACGACGAAATGATAGCGGCAGGTGTTCCCATCCCCCAGGACTTCTGGATCAAGAAGCCAATGATGGCCATCGCCTTTTGCGACGGGGATCTCACAGGAGACTGCGTCAAAGAGTTCAGATCGCCTGATGGTTTCTGGGTCTGCCTGACGGGCAATGAGGATAAAATGTACTGCGAGAGCTGCTACGCGAGGCTGCAGGACGGGAAATTGGACCTAGAGTACGGCGGGAACTGCATATCCCATGAGTTTCTGCATTTGGTGCAGGACAAGGAAAAGGTGGCAGCTCTTCCCAAGGGCTCCGTGCTTGTCGGTGATAGGGTCATTACCTTGGAGGAATGGAAGCAGGAGATTAAAGCGAAATATGTCGACTTTGACAAGACTGTATAAATGTGCCGTATCAGTAAGAAACAGAGATTCATACCCAGACGGCCTCTTTAAAACGAGAGCCTGAGATGCAGTTGTGTTAAAAAATTATCATGAGACGGTTGCATTTCACCAATTCATGCGGTCATTCAAGTCAGTTCATTCCCTTATATTCTTATTTTAGAAGCCAATGTCTAGTTACACGCCCTTTTTATTTCGCGATTTGCTGATAACCCTTTCTTGAGCTATTCAAGGGAATTTTTGTGCAGCTCTAACAGCGCTTTGGCATTAAAGAAGCCACAGGTTGTGGTCGCAACTCTTGTAATAATTTAGACCGTGCTTTTCGGTCGTTATTTTAATTCATCTATGCAATGACCTTCTCCCTGAACACAATGCTAAAAGAAATGTCAGAAATTATTTTGCAAACAAGCAACTGGGTCAACTTACTTGTACTTCTTCAGCCCCTCAATAAGTGGGTCGTTGATCTTAGCGTTCATGGGAGCCAGAATACCCTTGTCGGAAATCTTGCCCTCAAGAACCAGCTGGACAGCTACGCAACGCACACCATTAGCATACATTTTTCAACAGTTAATTGACAAGATCATCAACGTACCAACGGCACAGGGTATGCCCACAGTGCGGGCCATCGCGCTGTAGCCTCCGCTGCCGGTGGGTTCACCGTACTCGACCAGGGTGGAGGTTCGGGTCTCTCGGGAGCCGTCCTTGTTCTCGATCTCAAACTTGTGCTGGAGCATCTTTACAGAGTGTGAGTATTTTTGTGTACCAATCAAGATATGAATTTCTTACAACAAAGTCACGCTCACCCTCCTCGTACTGCATCTTCTTCTCGAGGGTAGCGCAGAGAGTGTCGAGAGGGTTTCCGCGGGGGATGATCTTCTCATCAGAGAAAATACCAACTATCGAGTCACGTCAGCGTACATTTCAGGTGAAACAAGAGACTGGCTTTGCCATGAGAGCAAATCCCAGAGTCTCTTAGGGTCGCTTACTCCACTTGAGGCCATCGATGATGCGCTTCTTGTCATCCTCGTCCTTGAAGGTGGCCTTGGAAGAAATGGCGGCGAGAAGGTCAGCCTCGCTGGATGAAGCAGCGCCAATGATCTTCTGGGCAGCCTCCTTCCAGGCAATGGGCTCCTTGAGGGTGCTGTCCTCAGCGTCGCTGAGGAAGTTGATGTCGACGAGAACCTTGATGAACTCGGGGAAACCTCCGTATCGCAGGGTCTAACTAATCGTCAGCGCCATTACTGAATGTTGCGATTGCGGAATGTCTTACACCGCGAATGATGGTTTGGGCCTCTGGGATGTTGTATCGCTCCTTGTAGATGGTGGAGTCGCGGTTGGGGTAGGCGACGAAGTTGTAGCCTAACTTGAGTTAGATTCTGTTGTAGAGATACCACCAATGGCGTATATAGTGCTTACCAGGGTAGATGTGGTAGGGCTTGGCGGTAGCCATCAGCTCTTAAGTATACCATGTTAGTCTTGCTGCTTCAGTGGTGTATTGGACTCGGCTCAGCTTACCAGGGCCCTCAACGCTGACGATCTTTCCGTCCTTCCAGAAGCTGGCGGAGTTTCGGAGAGCGAGTAGGACACCTCGAGAACTTGAATAGAATTGTTAATTTCGTTTCTGTGAAAGATCTTTACACAACCAGTCTGCTATCGACAGAGCGCAATCGCTTGGGGACTTGGGAGTACATACGACCAGGAGAACCTAAAAGGCAGAACTGTTAGCAGTTTTTTTCTAGGTCGTCTAAGAACAATCCACTAACTTGTAACCGAGCGGGTTATCAGAGTCCTCGGGGGCGGCTATTTGGATCAGTTATATAGCGTTATGAGGGGTATAGATGGAACGTACGAAGACCACCGCAGTAAGACAGGAAGGACAGGACCTTGCCACCCGCAGCGTGGACACGGTCGAACTCTCGGACAGCGGCCAGGTGGTCCAGACCAGGATCAAGCTATTTCATATGTTAGCTCCTTGTTGCCGTTCCCGGGTTCAATGGCGTGACCGACTCCAATCTCGTTCATGACGGTAATGCCGGCCTCCTTGGCGGCGGCGTCGAGCTCCAGCATAGCGGGGGAGACATAGCTGGTAGTGACGACGTTCTTCTTGTTGCGGATGGCAGACTTGATGACGGCAGCGTGGAAGGTGTAGGGGATCAAGCTGATGACGAGGTCGTGCTGGGCAACGGCGGCATCGAGGGCAGATTCGTCGGTGACATCGAGGGACTGGGGGCTGGCGAGCTTGATGCCCTCAGACAGCTTCGTGGCATTCTCGAGGGTTCGGCAGGCTGCGCGGCGTTAGGAAAGCGAGGCCGAATGGGCCGCTGCCATGGCAAATAACTCACCAACGGTAACCTCGATACCGGCGTCACTGAGAACATCGACGGTGGGCCGGGTGACGAAGCCGGAACCGCTGAGGAATAATGTCAGCCAGAAGACGCGTTCAAGGAGCGATCAATTCGAACTTACAGCATAAGAACGCGTGCGGGAGCCATTGTTGCGGTTGTTGTTTGCGTTGCAAGTCTTGCTAGAGCGAGTCTGTACAGCGTAGAGTTGTATGACTTACACCTTTGGAGGGGTTGAAGCCCTTATCCGAATTCGGCTCGCAAAAAATTTGACCCCGCCATGAGACGCTGCAGCAGCCCCGCGGAGGGGTAGCGCACCCTGTTTTTGGTGGCGCTGACCCGGTGTCGGCCACGCAGCGTCGGCTGAGATCGGCTCTTGGGCACCAACTAAGCTGTTTCCAGCAGCGGTTGACACGCGCCAACAGGGGCCATCCTGGGCCCCTGGGTGTCGCAGCCTTCGAGCTACGGTGCAGAACCCGAGTCAAACGCGTTGGAGCTCCAAGAAGCTTCACCAATAAACTGGGTGCTTAGCAACCTTATGCCCCTGATATGTCTTGGTTCAGTGGGACCACAGGGCTGAGCTCCAACGCATAGCGGATAGAAACGGAAGGCGAGCGCTGAAACAAGAAGGGGAACGCGAGCTGACATAACATGCCTCGTCTTCACCTCCCAAACGCAATCAATTCTTCAATCTGAAGCCGTTTAAAGCCGCCTCAATCCCACATGCTGCATACATTAGCTCAAAGATTACTGATAAGTAGATATAGCTAATCACTGCTCCTTCTTCATGCCGACCTTGCCTGCGTTGCGCAATCCCACGGTACTGACGATCGCACTAACAACAGCTACGCCGAAGCACGTCCAAAAGGCGCTCCGGTACCCTTGCAGCGTCGCCGCCTCCTCTATCGCTTTCTTATCCATCTCGGCATGAGTCACCGCCGATGCGATCATGGCCGTTACCGCCGGTCCCACGCTGTTTCCCAACTGCGCTACCGTGTTGAAGACGCTTCCAGCCAGCGCTTGGTCCTTTGTTGGAAAGCTGGATGTGATGACGAGGTTGCTCACGTTGAACAGCAAATCGGTGCTCAGCACGCTGAGAATCATGGCCGGGAATCCTGCCGCCCAGTAGCTCCACTCAGGTTTCTGGATGGCAAAGAGCAGCGGTGAGGCGGCACTGAACAAGCCGGTTATCAGAGCCAGAGTGTCTGCTGGGACTTTGTCCATGACGATCCCGGCAACCACGTTTGTCAGAAACCCGGCCACGACCATGGGAAGAAATCTCAAAGCCGCATCAAGGGCTGTAAGACCCTGCGTGGTTTGGAAGAAGAGCGTCGTCCAGTATCCGTAGGCATTGAACCAAGCCCACACCAGGAATACCGTGAGACAGACTGTGCTGAATTCCCGTTTACGCCAGATCTTATTGGAGATGATGGCTGGTCGACCGAGTCGCTCCTGGCGTCCAACCCAGAAGATGAAGAAGGGAATCAGCAAAACTGCCACAGCTAGCATGGCGATGTTTTGTGGCTTCTTCATCACACTCCCGCTGTACGTAATCTGGGCAAAGATGTACGACATAAGCGCGAGACAGATGTTTGCCGAGATGACACCAACCCAATCAAATCCGTGCAAAAACTTTCCCTTCACATCCTCCACGTGCGTTGTCTTGGGCAATGCGAACCACGCGAGCACAGCGACGATGACGCTGGCGCCCGTTGACACATAGTACGAGGTCCGCCAGCCAGACACTTGGACAAACACGCCGCCCAAAACCAAGCCGCAGGCAAATCCAAGTGGACTCCCGCCGCCAAACACGGCAAAAGCAACGTTGCGCAGCTTGCCGCTTGGAAAGGTCTTGGTGATGATGCTCACGGAGGTGGGCATGCAAAATGACATGGCAATGCCCTGGAGAGTGCGAAAGACGATCAACTGGCTGCCAGTCTGAGCCAGCGACACTGCAAGTGTGAAACCCGTAAAAATAATGGTCCCAATCATGAAGATTGGCTTGTTGCCAACAATATCTGCGATGGCGCCAAGCAAAAGCAGTGTACAGGACAGGCCCAGCGCATAGACAGAAGCAGGCCAAAGCAGTAAGTTCTCTGCAAGGCCGAGATCTTTTGCAATGGATGGCAGGGCGACGGTGAGTGTGCCTGAATTGAACGTATTGAGGAACGAGACCAAAGAGAGTGTTGACATCAGCACGATTGATGACAGCTTGGTTGGAGCGATTGGTTCTGCTGACGTCTCTGCTGCGGTCTGGGAGGGCATGGCAACGGCATCGACTACCATTGGAGATAATCTTGGCTCCTCATCCGTTTCAACTTGCTCGATATCGCATTGGGTTGAAGACATGGTTTCCGCTATATTGTATTTTCTGTACGGTAGGGAACACGACCTAAGATTTCTTCAAGAAACAGGTGTCTTATATATAATTTACACTACCCCGGATCCGTCATAGTTGAATCCTACTTGCAACGTCGGTTTGTCAGCATGTTCACTGTAAGTGGTTCTAGACAAGTGTTCTCAACAGAGGTCTGGCGATGTCCTAAACTGGAAGGTGTCAGCATTTAGATTGGAAAATGTTTCGAGGAAGCTGGAATGGAAGATTTTCATAACGCAAATAACCCGCGGATGGAACTGTATTGAGTCTGTGGTGAAAGAAGTATCACAGGTCCCCTCGAGGCCCTGATTGCTTCTGGGGTCCTTCAGTCCCAAATTTGGCTGCATGTAGCGCATTCATCAATATCTGGTTTAGATTTAAAATGGTTATTACAGTAGCAAGCTGAGCCCGAATCGGACTGGGTTCTGTGGACACTGCCGAGATGCAGAGGAAGAGAAGTTCAATGCAATTTTAGCCTCGCAAAATGACACCAAACGAACACGGCCAGCTCATCTGCTGCACTTCAGGCTATTTTGTGGGGAAAATGAACATAATTACGTCATTTTCATGAGGTTTGCACAAAGTAACCTTGTTTCTGTATTTACAACGAAATCTCAATGTTCTCGCAACTAAAGCGACCTCGCCTCGAAGTTACCAGGCAAACAACGGGGCGCATAACATTCATTCTAGCGCAATGCTCCGTCAAGCATATCCATCTATCAAATGGATAGCTTATGTAGTGTACTTCCACTTGGGAAATGAAACCACAAGCAAGACCGGGAGGAAGCACGAAACATTAAAAGGCTGGGATAAAGGCTAGTTTCTATGCTGTAATCGGCACTTCTAGTGCTTCGGCATGTGTTCAAAATTCATCACAAAGCAAAGAATCAATACCTCCACCTTCCACATCAAAACCAGCCCCTCTGGACCAGTTTATTCACCGACCTGCTCCCCAAACCTCACTCCAAGTTCCGCAACACCAACATCCTATCCACGCACCCGGATGGGATGCGCCTCCGTGTTAAACACGAACTTGCTCTTCCCATCCGGCTTCAGCTGAACATCCGAGTCGTCAGAAAAGATGAGGTACAAGTACTTGAGCGTCTCAGCCAACCAGAAGCTCTCCATAAAGTCGTTGCGGCCGCCGCCGTCCTCCTTTCTCACGTCGTTCAGACCAGAGTAACCACTGCCACCGCGGCACAGCCTCTGCATCTTGCTAAAAGCATCCCACGCCAGCTCCTGGTACCGGGTGTCACCCGTGGCGCGGTACGCATACCAGAGACTCTCCATCGTCTCGGGCCGCAAGATGTAGTTGGCCGAAGTCACCCAGAACCCGGCCTTGTTGTAAAAGTCGATCTGGTTGGTCACGTCCAGGTCGAACAAGGTCATTCCGCGCTTGCTGTCGATCCAACGGAAGCCCTCGGGGCCGATGCCGCTGCCAGTTCGCTGGTACGTCCAGTAGTACGACGCAGTGAGCTGGATGCCAAAGTCCAGGTACTTTTTCTCCCCCAGCAACAGTCCTCCGAGGATAAAGTTGCCACCCGCAAAGCTTGCCACTGAATTACGCGTGTTAGCTTCCGTCCATGGTCAAAAAAGAAAAACAGAGGCTACTCACAGTGGCCTGAGGTTTGGAGCGTGGTTGTGCCCGAGTAGTCGGAGAGGAAGGTGATCTTCTCGTTGCCCTTGGGATGCGACGCGAGGTACTTGATGGTAGAGTCGGCGGCGAGCACCCATCGATCCTTGTACTCGCTAAACGCCTGGGGGTCGTAGAGGTACATCTTGATGAGATACTCGTAGAAGCTGTCGGTGCCGCCTCCCCAACCGCCCCGGTTGTCGGTAAACTCACCCGTCTGGGTGCTGACGTGCCATCCCACCAGACCCGGGAACGGCTCCTTGACGCCTGTCGGGCGGATGAGATACTGCTCGGCCCGTTGGGCGAGCTTGGCGTAGGTCTGGTTGCCCGTGAGGTCGCTTAGGCGAGTCCACTCCAGGACCAGGGTGCCGATCCCCGCGATGGAGTTGTCGCGCGAGCCACTTCTGCGCGGCGTGGGATTGAGGTAGATGGCGCCGTCCGGCACGCCGCTCGGCGTGTCGAATGCGATGGACAGGCTGTCGGCGAGGGTCTGCGCCTGCTTGAGGAGGGCGTTTACGTTGGCATTGTTCGAAGCCAGGCTCTTGTAAGGGCCGGTCAAAAGATCGTAGCCTGGCTCATGGTCAGCGGTCGCTCAATGATGCCATGATGAGAGATATAGCCGTACCAGAGATCAAACCACCCAAATACCGAATGGTGCTCTCAAAGACGGAGATGGAGTCGTAGGCTTTTTTTGTTGTAGTAAAGTCAATCTTGGGGATAAAGTCCAAGATCTGGTCCACCGTCTTCTGTTCTCCCATGATGATGGCCGTCGACAGGGCATCAACAGCCGTAGCGCCCCACGAATTCCTGATTGTCCGTGTCAATGAGACGAGCTGCCATCTTGCACATTGAGCGGCACCAACCTGTCATCCGAATACCCATTGCTCTCAGGGCGCAGGGTATCGTGCGGGAACGCATTCTGGTAGTAACCTGCCCACGAGGTCTGAAAGGCCTTCTTGATCTCGCCGGCGCGGTCGCTCTGCCGGGAGTGCACAGCCTGCTTGTCCGTGGGGTGGCCAAAAGCAGGGACGGCCAGCCCAAGGGCGAGGCTACTGGATAGTCTCATGATGGGACGGTGAAGGCAGCAAATGAGCGTGGGTTGGTCAGATCAACTGTTTATTATATAGCGACGAATAGATTGCACGGGTATTTGGGCAGCAGATTATCAAAATGAGCGTGGATCAATAGAGGAGAAGCACGACCGGGGTTGAGCTGGGGGAGCAGCAAGCTATTTCTACGATACAGGGCCGGATGATCAGCAGGAGACGATGGAGCTATGGCATATTAATAATCTCACTTGCTAGACATGGCGCCGTCGCATTCGCGCGCTGTCTCGACACCCAAGGTCTTAGCATTCCCGCACCAAAACGGTCCGACCAAGAATGAGACACTCCTGTTCATCTTCAAGGGGGAAACCATATTCTGCAAGAAGTCTGTCGAAGAATGAGAGGTCTGTGTATATCCGGGGTGGCCATTGCTTACTTCTGGGGAGCTGTTGGTTGCAGCAGGACGCGTATTAACCTTTCGGGATGCCGGAAAGTGGGCATGTCTTACAACGGTCAATAACAACGGCCAGTGTAACCACGAGTCTGACCAAAGAGAAAGATGCGATGCCCACCATAGGTATAAAAAACAGATAGATTGACGCAATTGAACCAAGCGATTTCGCTAAAATCTCTCGTAATCTCACAAGGCCTTACTAACTAGAAGCCAGGACCTTTGCTAAAAGCGACCGAATTTAGCAAATTGTATATCCGGCATGCGAGTGCGGGGTCCAGCTCAGTCAATCATGGATGATGAGTGCGACGGCCTGCTAGAAATGTAAATAAAAGACACGGGTATCGATAGAAAATTTGGTAGAAAGCAGCACTGCAATAAGATGGCAGAAAGATTCATCCTCCGCAACCAACGAGAAGCTCCCGCAAATGGACAACCGTCCTATTAACGCTCAAGCCGCATACGCCGTTCCCCCAGTAAAACAGTCCCATGCACAGCAACCAACCTAAAAAAAAATCTTGGCCAACGTCACCACGGATGCAAAAAATGGTCTAGGCCACGGAAGGTCAGTGGAATGCCATTGAAATACTCCCGGATTGAACAAAAACAATCGAGGAACGATTTTCGGTGAATCAGAAATAGAACACCAGAATCACATGCCCGTGAAAGTCTCACGCCAAGCCAACTCGACCTCTGGGTCAAATATGGAGTACATCTGCAACAAATCGATTGGCAGATCAACTGTGCACACCGAGCAGCTCGATCTATAACAATAAACGATTCACCCCAAATACCCTACACCATGGCAAATACAAAAACCTAGAAACTCCATCAAGCGTCTACATTGAACAATCTCCCATCTTCGCATCCCATGAAGCCAATCTCAACCTTGACTCTTTTTATGAAATATTGCAGAGTTAGGCACTTTGACCTAATAACCACTCGTCCATACGATGTTGAATATTCCGCCTGGTGATTTGTCCGAGCCACAGGTCTTACTCATGCAGGCAAATGCCAATTCAACGTATTCAGCCTCGGGGGCGCAAGACCGTATCTAAGCCCATGTAGTCTGTATTCTAAATATATCTAGATCTCGGTCATATTTGGCTCTAAATACGTAGTGGAATTTTATTCCGTCACATAGCAAGGAACATATCCTCCCACAGAAGCTATTGACACTGATATCGTTATATCTAGGCAGTAAGTAGCTATTATCATATTAATTGAATAATACTAGAGTCCGCTTGTTCTTCTAATGCGTGGTAGACTTTTTGCATTGTGTTAGGCCTTGAATCTCTGCCTGACATACTTTAGGATAATGGCTCATGGCAGGGGTTCAAAGCATTCCCATGCCAACAGTGCGACCGCAACGTAAGACCGAATGAACTGATCGGGAACATACCAGGCACGCGGGGTTCCCGCTTCCCGTCTAGATTTGCGATTGGTTTTGGAAGAGGTGGAAAATACATTTTATTTACTGTCAAGAGGAATTTTTGGGGCGCATTGAGGGTGGTTATAGGGTGAGTGAGGGCCATGGGCTTCCCCCCCGCAAACAGCAGACAGCGAGGCTTCTCCGACCTGGCCAGTTTCGGCCGAGATGCATCGCATCGCCTTCGGTTTCCGTGGCAAAAGAATTCAAACCCACCAAGGCACCGAATTCATTTGCCCAAGTTATTCAATCGGCTGCAGTTCGGACTATGCAGAGTGTGCAGGAAATCCCGCTCAGAGAATATCAACTTGTCAACATTGTCGCGCGCGCTGTTGGGCACGGAGCAGTTTACAGTTCATCGACGTGACGTCGTGCATCTGCGCAGGTGGGATCGGAACGTGGGAGAGACACTGGGGTTAAAAAACAATTAGTGCGTCGCTTCTTCCATCCAGGTTCGGGCGCATAGCGGCGCAGTTTTTTTTGTGGGAGGTTACCGTAGTGGGCAAGGCACGAACCGATGTGTGGGGATGGGCGCCTGCATGGATGACATGTCTCTGTAGTTTTGTTTGAAGCTTCCCGGTTGCATGCATATACATGTATGTGCCTACAGAATGTTGCTGGGCCTAAAAACAGGTGTTTGAGGATGAATTAGCTAGTCCGCCGGTGTAAAAAAAGGATAGATGCCATCTCATAACGGCATTGACTATGTACACCCTATCCAGCTTACCTCGGGTTTTCTATGGGACCCTGGTGGCCATGGATTTCCCTGAGCGGTAGCCCCGCACACGACCTTCACGGAGACTTTGAGCATTCATGAGGAGGTATAATTTGGCAGAGCAATCATGGAGTAGGGACGCAGAGATATTTTCTCTGCTGGGCTGAATTTCAAGTAAAAACCTACCATGTTTTCACCGTGAATGGGCGCGTTCACTTGGTACCTTGGCATGACATGACATCTCCGTCATTTTTGTGCGTCTCCGAAACTACGACATGCGAGGCTATAACACAGATGCACTCACCCCGCGCCAAAGCAGGCAACCCGATTTGATCAACATCAGCATCGCGAGGACACGCATGCGCACACATTCAGCTGCACACACACGCACACACATTTTACGATTTGTTCCCATCTTTTTTATCATCGTAGAATTCCATCCCGAACGGAATCCTCACCTTACTCGCACTCTCTCTCTGCACTGACTCTCTGCCTTGTATCGCCTACCGCAAAGGGCCTAGCGCAGTTGGGTGACATCTCGGATCAAGGCGCGGAAACACGAGCGGCGGCCGAAGGTGAAAAAGGCTTCGGCGGGTCGGGTCCAGAGGCTTCAGAGGGTCGAGAGGGTCTCAGATGGGCCATTGCGCCGCAACCTTGGGCAAAGAAGCACCTTGTGCGAGGTAAAGCGTAGGGGACCACGAGGCAAATCGCGCACCTGCTTCTTACTCTCGTCGACAACTTGCGACTTGATCTTGTTTTTTTACTTCCTCTTTTTCTTTCTCTCTCTTCCCTTCACCTTTCTGCCTTGAGCGCGCCCTCTCCCCTCTTCCTCCCACTCGACATCCTTATCCGCGCCTGAAGATCAAGCCTCTTCTTCTCCCCTCCTCCACCACATCTTCCTTTTTTTAACGACTTCACGCTTTACTACCACCATGTTGTCGCGAGGCTCTATCCGATCGGCCCAGGTAAGCTCTTGCGTTTTTTTTTCTTTTGCTTGGTCCTCTTCATCTTCACCAAGCATCTTTCACGAGCCGCCAATGGACTGCAATGCCTTGCGTCGCTGTGTCATGACGAATTGGTCACGAGCCGACGCCCCGACGCTCCCAGACAGAAACGTCATGATGGTGGTCGCCGGAAGCATTGGAACGGCACAGCACATGAACAAGACATGACATACTATGCTGCACTGCACCATTCATAAAAACAAAAATCCATTCCACGAACTCGCGCTGACTCGTCTTTTCTCTCACAGCTGCTGCGCGGCGTGGCCCAGCAACCCCAGCTTGCTCGATCCTTCGCCACCGTCCAGTCCGACATCTTCAAGCCCGCCAAGTTCGGCGGCAAGTACACCGTCACCCTCATCCCCGGTGATGGTATCGGTACCGAGGTGGCCGAGTCGGTCAAGACCGTCTTCAAGGCCGACAACGTCCCCATCGAGTGGGAGCAGGTCGAGGTTTCCGGTCTCGAGGGCGCCGGCCGCACCGAGGATGCCTTCCGCGAGAGTGTCGCCTCGCTCAAGCGCAACAAGCTCGGCCTCAAGGGTATCCTCCACACCCCCATCAGCCGCTCCGGCCACCAGAGCTTCAACGTCGCCATGCGACAGGAGCTCGACATCTACGCCTCCATCTCCCTGATCAAGAACATCCCCGGCTACGAGACCCGCCACAAGGACGTCGACCTGTGCATCATCCGTGAGAACACCGAGGGTGAGTACTCTGGCCTTGAGCACCAGAGCGTCCCCGGTGTCGTCGAGTCCCTCAAGATCATCACCCGCGCCAAGTCTGAGCGCATCGCCAAGTTCGCCTTCTCCTTCGCCCTCGCCAACAACCGCTCCAAGGTTACCTGCATCCACAAGGCCAACATCATGAAGCTGGCCGACGGTCTCTTCCGCAGCACCTTCCACCAGGTCGCCAAGGACTACCCCACCCTCGAGGTCAACGACATGATTGTCGACAACGCCTCCATGCAGGCCGTCTCCCGCCCCCAGCAGTTCGACGTCATGGTCATGCCCAACCTGTACGGTGGTATCCTCTCCAACATCGGCGCTGCCCTCGTCGGCGGCCCCGGTATCGTCCCCGGCTGCAACATGGGCCGCGAGGTCGCCGTCTTCGAGCCCGGCTGCCGTCACGTCGGTCTCGACATCAAGGGCAAGGACCAGGCCAACCCCACTGCCATGCTCCTGTCCGGCAGCATGCTGCTGCGCCACCTCGGCCTTGACGAGCACGCCAACCGCATCTCCAAGGCCACCTACGCTGTCATTGCTGAGGGCAAGGTCCGCACCCCCGACATGGGCGGTGCCTCCACCACCCACGAGTTCACCCGAGCCATCCTCGACAAGATGGAGACTGTGTAAATATTTTCCTCTTATAGATTAGTGCATTGATATCCCACTGTGTTCCGGACATAATACAAGAATCAAACAAAGTACATATTTATTCTCCAATATTGATTTCTGTGATTTTGTATATATATACATTCATCTTGCCGTGTTGTATTTTTGACCTTGCACAGTGGGCTGCGTGTCATGCTGAGCGTTTGTAACCCCGGATCCTCGTCACCGTGGAGAACCGAGACTCGGCTCGGACCTTTTGCTGCCAGCCGAGCTTCACATTTTCAGGCGCGCAATGCCTTGCAGACTTCAATTGCATTCGCTGGAAGTCGCAGCTAGTAGTGCATTTACTATAAATACATGGCTTCCGAATATGAATTGATTTTCCTATGCCGGCACATCTAATTCTAATTGATGTAAGTCGATGAACGTCTCACAGCCAAGTACCCCTGGAATCAGAATAAAACAGGAAGATGCAATGCCGATCAAGATTGGTATCAGAATTTCACTTGGGTCCCCTCACTATTTTATTAGTATTCAATCCATAAGTGTATCAACTTCAACCAAAAGAAACCACAGCTCCCCCTCCACAGCAAACCAAAAAAAAAAAAAACACCAAGAAAAAAATATTCATCATAACAAGGGTTGTCGTTGCAACCCTGCAACCTCGAGTGTGGGGTTCTCCAATTCTCCACATCAAGAGAGAAAAAAAAAATCAGCTCTGCAGCCCCCGGCCAATTCCCGAACGACTTTCGTTGCCTCTGAATATGTTGCGTATCTCTGCCCAAGCAAATGCATGTGAACTTGAACACCCGTCGTATTCTATCATGTGATCCCTTTATTATGTCCTCCCATGGAACTGCCATGTTTTCTCGGCCCTTGCCAGCAACAACATTGATTGGATACCGTCTTATTTCGAGATCAAGATTTTTTCATGCAAGTGCGAGCCCAACCCCAACTAGCTCATGAGAAAGCCTTGGTTTTGAACCCACACTCGCATCTTCATCATCCCGAAACAAAAACGACACTCAAATAGCTTTGCTGGCTGGTGCTGAAAAAAAACGACAAGCATCACTTTATAACAAGATGATATGATGATGCAAATCATGAACAAGTAAAAAAAAAAACCCCGGGTTTCCCTTTTGTTCATCGCTCCCGGCCCTTCCGTCCAGCCATCCCTGTCCCGCCATGCGGTCCTGTGTCCATCCCATGCTCGTACATAAAATTCCCCAATGCCCAATCCCTGAACTATTGCACACAGTAATTCATTCCATGCTATTCCCATAAAACTCCCAAAGAACCGCCCTCATTTGCTCATGCAGACAGTTGGCTGAATCTCATCGTGCGCCGGCCCTGTAGACACCCAAAACACTCTACTTTACACGTCCTCGTCCTCGTCTAGCGGCTCTACCCTCACGAGAATCTCCTCGAGGAGTCCCTCCAGGAAGCTTCCCACTTCCCGTCCCATCCCAACAGGCTCAGCCTTGTCGTAGTGGTCAATCTCCTTGCATACGTGCGCCAGCTTGTACACCAGCTTCCGGAGCTTCTCGTGCGCTGCCTCGGCACGCTGCTGGTTGGGCGTCACCATTGCTGGGTTCTGGCCTGGCTTGAACACTTGTTGGAGGTGAATCTGTCGCCTCTTAAGCGCCTCCTCTAGTGCCGGGAAGATGACGTCGTTGAGCGCGTCCAGCTCCCCGTTGGGGTTGGCTGGGGCCGGTGATGGGAACGACGAGGGGGCAATGCTGAACTCGGACGGAACCGGTGACTCCGCCTTTGAAGGCAAAGGTCGAGGTCCCTGTGTTTGCAATGGCGCTGGTATCGTAGGTGGTGAGGGGGGGACCCGCTGTACTGACGGCACTCTCTGGCCCTGGTTCGGGTATTGGCTGGTTTTGTAGGGAGGGATCTCTGGTAGGCTTAACGGCGCTGGCTTGGAGGCAGAAGGCCGTGAGGGAGTCTGGTGCAACGGGGGCACTGGCGGTGCAGACCAGTCGTTTGTGTAAGATGATGAATTAGTGTTTCCCTCGGGCGATGTCATCAAGCTGAGGTTGAGCATTCCCATATCACGCTGCAACTGACTCTGCAACTCGCGGTCGTAGTCGGGGGACTGCCCCATGGCCAATGGGGGTGCCGGCCTTGCGCGTGGCGTCTCGATAACTTCTCGTGTTATCACTGGCTTCATCGGACTCTGAGGAAGAGGAACTTTCGTGGGTGATCCAAATCCTGGTGGGGGGTATTGAATTTGGTGATGTTGCTGGGGTTCTTGCTGATGGGGGGGCACAGGCACTGGCTTCCTCTGGGGACTCGCTTGTCTCGTTGTTCCGGCATGCGCCGCCTTGACCGTTTCGCTCGTCTGCAGTGCATAATCTCGCAACTTGGTAGGGCTGGCCTCGCGTCGTCGCTCACCGTAGTCATCTGTGCTCTCCGCAGACCGCGTCGCGCGCGCATTGGTTGCGTTCTCGTCCATAGCGTTGAGGCCTGGCCTTGTGACAAGTCCTCCCCGCTCACCAACCAGCCTGACGGTGCCGAAATCCCACATATCCTCGTCCACCTTCTCCCGCGGGGGCGCTCTGTGGCTGTTGGTATCCCATGCGTCTTCCTCGTCTCCCTTGTGGGTGACCGCCCACCGGCTGTGTCGCTCAATAAGCTCCGTTAGGTATGTAGTCCGCTTAGCACGCCTAATAAACGGATGCCGCAACAAGTCCTTGGCGGTAGGTCTCTCCTTGGGATCCCGCTGCAGACAGAGCTCAATAAACTCTTTGAAGGCCTTGGTAAAGTTGCCCTCCAGCCGGGGAGGTGGGTTCTTGGGAATGAGGAATAGGACCTTCATTGGGTGAATATCGGCATAGGGAGGTTCGCCATTGGCCAGTTCAAGGGCAGTGATGCCCAGAGACCAGATATCGGCCTTGTGGTCGTATCCGGACTGTTTGATGACCTCAGGTGCCATCCAAAATGGGGTTCCGACAAAGGTATTCTTCTTGGTCATGGTTGCTGACAGCTGACCCGAGACGCCAAAATCAGCAAGTTTTACCTGGCCGTTGGAGCTGAGTAGCACATTAGCAGCTGGGCGGGCATTGTCAGCACAGTCTCGCCACTATCGGATCTGGGTTGTAGCTCCTCACCCTTGACGTCGCGATGCAGTTTCTTATCTGAATGCAGATAGTCAAGCCCCATGAGAAGCTCTCGAATAATAATGGCAATGTAGTCCTCCCCGATCAAGCCCGGCTTCATGAGGTCGGCGCAGCTGCCGCCGGAGCAGAACTCCATGACGATCCATAGCTCGGCACCCTTGGCGTAGGACCCATGGTACTTGGTGACGTAGGGCGACTGGAGCTCCGAGAGGATGGCGATTTCCTGGATAATATCCTCGACCTCGTCCTCAGCGCTCTCGATGTCGATGACTTTGATGGCGACAGCCTGGCCGGTGCGCTTGTCGACGCTGTGCTCACGCAATTAGCAAATTTGCCCGCCGTGTGCAGTGCAGAGTGCAGCTTGTTTCGTGCGTACCCTTTGTAGACCTTTCCGAAGCTACCACCACCTGTTGACAGCACGACCCCTCGTTAGCGATGCCCGTGCCAGCCACGACGTCCGCAGCGCCGCGCCGCAGCAGGAAGACGAACCAATGCAGAATTCCTTCGAGTACAGAAGCTCCGGGTCTAGGGCCTCGTTCCCCTCGTCCACCTCTCGTTCGCGGTCCGCCATGATGGCCGCTGTCCAGTCTCGCACGTCGATTCGTTCGCGGGGGAGGGAGAGGGGAGGTAGCGGTGCACAGGACACACCAGACTTCGGTCGCGCGGGGGAGTATGGAGATGCTGGGTTCGGTAAATGAGAGATTTTGTAATAGAAAAAAAAACGTCGATCAGGCTTAGTGCCCCCGTTTGCGAGCTCGTCACCCAACGTGCAAGCGAAAAGAGAGAGCGAGAGAGAGAAAGAAGGGGCCTGTCCCGCAGTTGTAGGTATCCGAGTTGGCGGTGTCGCTCTGGCGGGATCCCCACCAAGCAATAACGAGGCGTCAACGTAACTTGTCTGGAGCGATTTGGGCCACCTACACGCAGCCAAGGGGGAAAAGAGAGCGCCGCACAGGTAAGACAGAAAAGGGATATGGTAGATTGAATACAAAACGGGCAAACAACCAAAGCAGGCACAAAAATGGTAAAAGGAAGAATGGTTATTAGTGGTCGAGGCATAGAGGATGAGACAAGAAGTGAGAGAAAACAGCCTGGGCCAATTGCCCGCAATTAAAAATAAAAAACACAACAAGTGCGGTGCGGCTGCGCTGTGCAGTGGTTGGTCGGGTGCAGCAAGCTTGGTCGCTGTTTACAGGCTTTTGTTTTCTTGGACGAGCTCTGCTGCACGCAATGGCGGCTTCGATTCGTCAGCGCAGTGTTTTGGTCTCCGTCAACTGCAGCTGTGGGGTTGTGTTGAGCAGCAACCAGCCCAGGGACCTTGCTGTTTGGTGTGACCAGCGGGCGTCACAGCCTGTGCGCTTTCTGTGCGAATGAGGGGAATGCGAATGACCCCCCTGTAGCCTTTTGGCTGGGCTAGGTGGTGGGGGGGACGGTTACGTACCTGGACCGAGGGAGTTTAGCTGATCCTTGTTTAGTAGAGAGTGGGAAGTCAGTGAGTAGGTTGTGAAGATGATGGAAATAAACAGCAAAAAGAGCAGCAATGAAATTCAATATTTCAACATCCGAAAATATCCCACAAACTCGTCTGAACCATAAAGTTTTCGATTATTCAACAAGTCATCATCATCCTCTCTGCCGAGTTGCATCTCGATTCCGTTGGATAGTTCCGGCTCGCCAAGGGGGGCAGGCCCTCCAGGCGGCCGGTGCCTGGCTGGGGCTGCCCGATGCGCCAGCACCCAAGGGCCGTTGCGCGGGGAGGATGTGACAGTGGGGGAGCCACGCGCTAAAAACCCCAGTAACAAAGAGGCGCATCCCCTGGCAAATCAGCCCAGCAACATCGGCCATCGGCCATCGGAAGGGGGGGGCATGGCGTCAGCGCTTCCCGTCCAGTCAAGTTGGTTGCTGGACAGATGTTCGCGAACAAAACAAACGCGCACAACACGTTTTGCCCCCTTCTCGGCACTATATCCCGCCCGCCCAACCCGTCATTTCCAAAGAAACCACCCTGGTCCATGGGCTGGCGGGACATCTGCCCTGGGCGCGGTCGATCCGGTTGCAGCCCGTGGTTCCTGGGCTGCGCCATTGGACGAGAGGCACGAGATTGCATGTCTGTGAACCCGCCGGCGGCTTAGCCTAGCTGAGAGCAAGTGGCTGTCTTGTCATTTCAACTAACCCCGACTATCTTTCTTTGTGTCTTTCATGTCCTTGTCCTCATTTCCATCCTTTGTCGCCTGACGGTCCTCTTGATTGTTCTCGGGTCGTTGGCCGGCCCCTCATCGCCCCTCGCACCACTAGCTCCAACGTACGGGGTAAACAAGACAAATGTCTGGCCATCATGACTTGTCTTCCGCCCACGCCATGTTCCAGCATGGCGTCATCAGGCGGATCCGACCATGCATAAACAAAGCCGCGGCACTAATCGTTCTTCTCCCTCGCATTGCAACTGAATCAATTGTCATGCCGCCAATGTCCTGTCGTGCCCTCTGCTTGGCTGCCCTGTCTATCACAAGTGCAGGCGCGTCTAATAAAAACAAGTTCAACTACCTAAGCTCCAGTTCGTCTTAAGCAAGCAATGGAGTCCCCCAAGAGAACAATCAAGGCCGAGTAATAATAAGAGCAAAATGCCAACTGATCCTGTCCTTGCCCCTCATGCATGCTTTCATAACCTTCAGACCATCTCTGCCCGGCCCAGTTCCAGTCCAGTTCATTCCTTTCATCTATGGGCAAACAAAGAAAAAAAATATATCCTTCCTCAAGCTGCACAGTTTCCATATGTACCATAGTAATCAGCCACCGTCATTTGCGTGCATATCATTCCTTGCATTCGCATCCCCTCCCTAGTCCTCGATAAACTCAATCATGACCGTGCCCTGCTTCAGCCCTGTATCCGCAATAGTATGATCCAGGTTCTCGATTAGGTCCTGGCCCTGAGGCATCTTCTTCAGCTCAAACTCGATACCCTCCTTGCCCTCCAGGGGCTCCGCCTTGAGCCACTCGTAGATCCTGCGCACTGGATCCTGCAAGGCAAACCGGCGGATAACACGTCCCGTCGGGTGTCGGAACTGGATGCGAGTCGTCGTGGCCGGGTTGTTGTCGGGCTCAGTATGTGGGTTAGTGCTGGCAATCTGGGCAAAGGGGCTCTGCGCCTCCTCGGGCTCTTTGCCCTTTCCTTCAACAGCAGCTGATGGCTCTGGCGTCTTGGTTAGAGCATCTGGATCATGCACGTTCGGCGTCGAGCTCGATCCCTTGTTCGCGGCGCTGGCCAAGCTGTTCTGAAGGGCCATCTCCAACATCTCGTCCTCTGTCATTCGATCCACGTCCACCACCCGAGGCTTCGAGGCCGTTGACTTGGCCACGGGGTTTTTGCTGTTGGCTGCCAGGCTGTAGCGATCGAGGAACTCGGCCAGTTCGGCGTGGAAATCGGCGGCGGTGGGGAATGGCCGGCCGCTCCACACCTTGACCTGCTCGCCTGTCCGCGGGTCGATGATGGAGACGTGGGGATAGTTGTCAGGGTTCTCATGGGTCTGGTTGGGGAAGTAAAAGGTGATGTACTCTTCGGCGTCGGGAAAGTCCTTGTCGTACTGCAAAAAGATGAAGTTCTCAGAGACGATGTCGCGCACTGCCTTGTCCTTCCAGATGTCGCGGTTCAGAGCTTGGCAGTTAAAGTCGCTCATGTCCTGCAAATTCACCATGATCCACTTCTTGTCCTCCTTGCCTAGTGTTCGTGCCTCATCCCAGCTCATGCGGGCCATAAGATCGTAGGGCGGTCGGAAGAGGTCTTCGAGGCGTCTTGCGTGGGAACCATTTTCGTTGGGCTGGGATGATGAAGAAGCTGTGCGTTCGGGATCGGACCAAATCTGCTGTGAAAAGGGACCGCCAGATCGGCCTATAGCAGAAATGATATGTCAGTATAGGGAGTCGTATTCCATCACATCATGTCTCAGCTTAGGCTCACCAGGTTGTTGCCGTCTCCTCCGCAGCTGCTCCAAAAGGGCGGCCTCGACGCCATTATCATCACCGGCCCAGCCACCTCCCGGAGCCACGAGGGTCTCAGTGGTGCGGGCAATGGGTGCCCGCACATCGTCGACCCCGGGGCCTGAGCCCGACCCGTGGTTCTCTTGGTATAGCTCCTCCTGCAAACGCTTGGCCATGGCCATGTCCTCTTCCTCCTGGGCGATGGCAGCAGCCTGTGCAGCCGCGGCGCGCTCACTCTCTTCGTTGTCCGAGTCGTTGTCGAACTGCATGTCCTCGTCGTCGTCGCTGTCGATGTGGATGACGCCATCGTCGTCTTGCCGCCCGATATTGGATCGCGGGGCGGGCGCAGAACTGGCGGCGTTGGCCGACAGGCCGGCCCCAACTCCAGAGGCAAGGTCCGGGTTCTCGTAAAACAGCTCGATGGCGCGCTCAAAGTTGCCGGCCGTCATCTCCAGGAAGCTGCGAGCGACATCGGGGCTCGCGCCCGTGATGGCGTTGAAGGTGGCAATGTGTTCGTCCATGGCGGGCGTGGCAGCGAAAGCGGAAGTGGGAGGTGGAAAGCGGGAGATGGAGGTGGGAGAGAGAGGGAGGAGGGGAAGAGAAAAGAAAGGAGGAACAGTAAGTCGTCTCCAGCACCTGACAGCGTTGACAAGCAGCGCAGGGCAGGCGGGCGAGGGAATCGGAGAAATGGGCTGCGTCGGGGAAAAAGAAAAGGCGGCGTGGAAAACGTTTGACGTCGGTGCGATGCTATCTTCAGGTCTCGGCCAACGATTGGGCGGGCGGTGGATGAGGGCCTCTGGAGATACTGCTGCCCCGCCTATAAATTGGACAGAACGGTGCAACCACCACTAACAGCTTTTTCTTATGTCACTGTGCGATGACGTGCGTAGCGTTTAGAGGTGTCCTGTGGCCGTCTCTTGAATGCGTCGTTGTCGTGTACTATCTCTCTGCCTTGGTGCGATCGCTGCGCCGGTAACCATAGCATGATAGCCGGATCGGCCAGATTCTGGAATCAACCAGGCTCAAATAGAGCCAAAAGCCGCCGGGCCATTAGTGCTAAAGTGCCGACCGCCATGCCTAAGTCATAGGGGTCATAGGTCCCCCACACGAGGCACACAAAACACAGGCACCCAACCACAGTGACGCAACCATCCGCGAAAAAAAAAATACGCCTTGGAAAAGGGCGTCGCGGAAAATCAATTTACGCGACCGCCACCCTACCCTAAACCTCAGCCTGACAAGACTCGGCAATTGATTAGCATTGCATTTCTAGTCAATTGCGTGATATGTCATTTGATAAGCATAGAGAAAACTTCTGCCTTGGTGAAAAATGCACATTTGTTGAGGCATTGACAACCATCATCTGCTGTTTGTGGAAAGAATGCGTCATCTTCACCACGCCTAAAAGACGTCACAGCCCGAATTTTCGTATAACATAATCACTTTGCATCTTAAACAACACTAAACTCTACCACAGAGTTAATAACAATTGTTGCTCTGAATTCCAATGCGCTAAGTAAATTTGCGACACAAATTACAGACCAAATACATACTGCGTGCAATTCTATGCTAATTCCGCCAAAATCTCCTTCAAAACCTTTTGCACCTCGAGCGAACGTTCTCCAGCAAGCGCTCCATTCACCATCTCCCTGAATTGTTCAATGCCTGGTCCAGATTGTCCAAACACACCCCGGGCCTTTGCCTTCAGTGTAGCCCCAATTGCCTTTGCTCGCATCACTCGTTGAGGCTCGGTGCCAACATCCACTAGATCCATATCTAGGCTGAGTAGATAGGTGACGGCGACACCCTTGTCATCATTTGCCGCTGCGGAAGGGGTCTTGGCATCCTCCATTAGGTCATGTACACTCTCATACCACACCTGACGTTTGATGGTCGCAAACTTGGGGCTTGAGAGGAATGGCTTGAGGAGTTCGAGAATTTTGCTCAGAACAGCTAGCGGATCTTCCTTGATCTTTGCAGGGCCGTATCCTCGGGCAATGGCTTCAAGTCCGTTCGAGGCAGCCTTCTCTAGCAAATCCTCCTTCGAGTCAACTTCCATCTTATCCTCATCCTTGAGCTCTTCCATGTACGGTGTCACGATGCCTGCGATATCGTCTAGGAGATCAAGATCATCACGAGCTCTGGCAAACTTCCAAAGGCAGCGGAAGGCAGGGACTCGGTATTCTTCATTGTTTCGTTTGGCTTCCCTTAGTGCCACCTTCTTCATCTGAGCTGCAATCTTCGAGTCTGCGGTCCAAAGCGCTCGGCCCTTTTCGACAAACTCTGGATACGCCTCAAGCAGCTTTTCCTTGCCCGGGAAGGTCTTCAACGCGAGTGTCTTATCGAATACTGGCCAGATCTTGTTGAGATTAGCGTCGCTAATCTGGCCACTGGCATCACTGGCGCTGGCAACATCCTTCACCATGGCTGCAACCGTAAAAGCTCCGCCGTGTCGAATTGCCCACTGTTGTGTATCCAAGCATCGTTCAACAAGGCTTGCAATCTCCGAGACGTAACGAACGACAGTGCGACTGCTTCCAGCATGCTGGCTCCACACCTCTTGGAACACCTTGCTGGTGTACTCGTCCGTGTCATGGGCACCGAGGTAAGAAAATGGGAGCAACTCCGTCTCAAGTGCAGAGAAGTGGTCAGGTGAGATCTTGGCCAAGGCCACAATCACATCTGCAACCTTTTGGCGTTTTGACTCATCCTCGGCGTTGAAATACATGTTGATGAATCGCTCACAAAATCGTTGCTTCCCAGCGTCTGGTGCGCTTCTCATCATATAGGCTGTAGCACGAGCATAGGCCTGGCTGACTTCGTCATTTTTGTCCATGGTTACCTTCTCCATAAGTTGAAGGAATCGTGCAGCAAACGGCTTGATATCGTTGGTGTGACGAGTGAACAGAGTAGCTAATACTCGGCTGCAGCCAAGTTTGGTAGGCATGCCGATAGCGCTCTTGATCGTAGCCTCAAGCTTGGGGGCGAAATCAGCCATGACATCGGCGTCGATGAATCGCAGCGCATTCTCAATTGCCTCGGATATAGGTGAGGCGTTGACCATCTGCGAGCGAAGCCTGTCGATCCGATCTCGGCTGTCTTCGCCTGCCCTCTGATAGTGATAGTTGATTTGCTGTGGTTCAATGGAACTGAGCAACCCGAGAAGTTGCGAGACCATGTCGGATATGAAAGGTCGCAGTGACTTGCCTCCGTGCTTTGCAATCTTCAACACGGTAATGGTCGAAAAAATTTGCACTTCATGCACTGAGCTTTCAACACCTTTGTGAGATAGCAGGAAAGGAAGGGCTTCCTTCATCATAGCCTGAGCAGCTGACCCGTTAGCGCCTTCTTCGAGCTGCCTTACTAGGCCATTCGACAAGGTCATGCACAATCGTAGAGCGGCCTCTCGTACAGTACCCTTGACATCATCAAGGACCTTGACAGCAGCTGACCAAATGTCCTGGTAGTACTTTTCATACTGAGGGAATGGCCTTCCATGAATAAGGTCAGATATAGCAGCGCAGCTTGCCTCTCGCATGCGCCACTCACGTCCAAGGATACTCTTGAGAAGATCCTCCAGAATGGCGTCGAAATGGGTGTCAATGACTGCAGCAGAATCCTTGACAAGGGCCTTCCAAATGTCGTCCATTGAGCGCTGAACGTTTTGGTTAGGGTCGAATCGGTATCTGTAAAGTTTTGGATACAGTTTGGGATCGACTTCTGATTCCGAAAGGATGTTACTGAGTCCGAACCGACCAAACGCGGATCGGGTGGACCACGTGGCAGCATTTGCAGCCAGAGACATGAACTTGTACACAAGCCTCTGGTCACCAACCTCATTTGCAAGGTTAACAATGTCCTTGTAAGAAGTGATGGAGCTGCCTTCGCCGGTGGGGAGGGCACCTGGTTCAAAGAGCTCAGTCTCCTGGTCGACCTTGAGCTGGGTGCCGGTGCCAGTGAAGGCCGACACCAAGTCTTTAACCAGGGCGCTCTTCAGATCGGCATCGCCTCTCTCGTAAACCAGAGACAAACCTCGCGATGCCGTCTCTTGTACCAGCTCATCTCTTGCGCTGAGGAGGCGCATGAATGCTGCTTGCGCCTCTCGAAGCCTTGATTGAACCTCTGTAAGATGAGAGCAATATTGCACAATGCAAAAGAGCCAAATCCCAGAAGCCTTGAGAAGAGATGGTTTCGTGGCTTTGGAGTCCTTGAAGAGTTTATTGAGAGTGGCCACCAATCTGGACTCGCGTACACCCGCACGCTGGTGACAGCTACGAGACTCAACATCCATTGTCAGTTTGACATAATCTGAATCCCAACGGGCAAGCGCTGCGGTGATAGCATCACCAACAGTGAACTGTACTTCTACTCTCTTGATCTCGTGAAGACTAAAGAGCTCTTTAAGGATAGAGCCCAGGACTCCATGCGACCAACCGTCGCTGCCCTCGTCCGAGGTTTGATCTTCAGTAGTCTCTTCTAAGCCAGTAGCCAGCCTTCCAAGAGCGAGAATGGCCTTCTCATTACCCTTCTTTGCCTGGGCTGCTAGCTTTTCAATAATGACTTGAATAGACTCCTCACTTTCACGCGGGGGAATGGCTAACCCGGCTGTCCAGAGCTGTGCAAAGGATTCCAGTGCCGCATCATGAAGAGAAGAGATGACATTTTCACCTGTTAGTAGAGAGGAAGGGTATTCAACGTCACTTGGAAGAGGCTGGCCGTAGTATACACAACGGGAGCAGACGTGACTAAATGCTAGGAGGGCTCCCTCTGCAGCATTAAGCGTTGGGCCAACGGCCTTCTCGGCGTTGTCAAACAATGAGTGTAACGTTTTACAGTAGTTCTCGACAGAGTCGGAGTCATTCGCTAAGTGGGCTGCGAGGATACCCAATCCTCGAGCTCCAAGTGAACGATTTTCCTTGTTATTGGATTTGATCAGTGGAAGGAGGCTGTTGCTGAATTTTGTCAAGAAACCGAGAGCTCCGCCCGGGCTAAGGGATGCCACATCTACAAAGCAGCGAATACACTCCTCTGTGATCGGGGAATCTTCGACAGCAGCTCCATCTAGACAGGCCTTGAGGTAAAAGACAACAAACCCGCTGTCAATGGTGTGAAGGTATGCGAGAATCTTCTCACGAGTCTTGATGTCGGTTTTGATTCGAGCATCAAGGGTCTGCATCCAGTCTGGCTCAACCTTGAATTCATCGCCGAGAGCGGTAAGGAACAGGATATGCTTGATGTAGCGAAGTGCGACTGGAAATGCAGCTAGTCGAGATCCCTCAAAGTTTTGAAACACCGAATGGGGTTGGTCTTTCCACTCAGGCAATGATTGCGACTCCACGGGAGAGTTCGGTTTAATCAACGTCCCGAAGAAATTAATTACCATATCACGCCAGTCCGGGAGGGCTGGACTGGTTTCAACGTGGGCAAAGTAAGTCCATGGATCAAGTCCCTTGTGTCCCTGTTCCACAACATCACTTCGCTCGTCTGGTATTCCACCAATGGCAAGAATATCGAGCCAACGTCCGGTTACATCGGAAAATTTGAGACACTGGTTTGCCCACTTGACGACGGCATGACGTGTACTCCTGAAAGCCGGTGGTTCATCAGGAAGAGTCATGTATGTGAGAAGCATCGTCTTCAATTGCTCAGCTTCTTTGCCTGTCATGGTTGGAATATTTGCCGTGAGACTGGATAGGGCTCCATCTATATTGACAACGGCGTCATTTACAGGGTCTTCCGAGAGAGAACGGAAAAGCCAATTTGCTAGATCAAGCCTGTCCTCAACAGTCATGTCTGCGCTTCTAGCCAAAACTCCAATGGTTTCGTAGGCTTTTGATCGAAGGGTGATGTCATCGTGAGAGGCATTTTCAGGTGCAGGCCATCCCTGAGTTTCAATGTATGACCTCATTTTCTGAATTAGGGGAAATGCAATTGTGAAACCCTTCTTCGAAGGCCCAACACGAGCCACCCAGGAGATGTACTGGAACAGGGCCTTGTGGAGCTTAGTTCGCTCGAGAGCACTTGCTGGCTGTAGAGGATCTTCAGAGCCATCTTCGGATTGTGGCGGAGCGAAGTCCAGGTTTACCACAGCCATAACCTCTTCTGACATTGTGGTTGAAGCCGTAGATTTGGAAAGCATATTTAGGATTCGAGTTCGATAAGCCGCGGGAAGGCTTGAGTGCGCCTGGAACAAGCGTTTCATGAGGGATTCATCTTCCATAGATACGGAGCTTCTCTTGAGAATTTCTTCAGCTGATGATGCAACTCTGTTATCGAAACTTGATGCTGCGTAGATGGCTGGCAGGAACTTTTCTTCGTCTGTGAAAGCGCCACTTGCCAACAGAGCTACAAGTTTCACCTTGAGCTCCGACATGCGCTGGAAGATCTTATGCGACTCAGGGTTCTCAACAGAGAGAAGGTCGACTTCCTGCTGGGAGAGCGTTGGGTTTGCTGCAGCCCATGTTTGATTGGCGTTTGTGGGAGTCCTCAATCTGAGGAAGATGTTGATGAGTTTGGCTAGATACTTCGCATCGGCGTCGTCTGAAAGGCCGATCGCGTCTCTAAATTTTTCATCGTCCTTGCTGCCCCTTGGAGGGATACGAACATCTAGCAACAGCCGAAGGATGATGTGGAACACCGGGCCAGCCCTGGATTGACCTTCTTCCTTGGAGAACCCTTTCAGGGCCTTGGGAATAAGGTCTCTTCGGTCATCATCGTCTATGCGCTCTAGACTATGCTGAATAGCAGAAAGATCTAGTTGTTTGACTAACGGCGACTCATTTGACTTGTACTGGTCAAGAAGTGCACCCACTGGCAGGACGACCCTAGGGTCGGGTCATCAGCACTTATCCACAGATCATGGGAGATGGAGAAGCTGTAGGGTACTTACTCTGGTGGCTGAATGAAGGTTTTCAGTCTCGTAAATATTTGCACCACCTGCAAAACGTTAGCGACATAATGTAATGGCACCCTGATGGCATCTCACCTTGGCTCTCACTTGAGCATGCTCACTTGCGGCCTTGAGTAGGACTGGAGGAAGGTATCGCTGCAAGAGTTGATGCAGTTTCTCTTCTTTATTCGCGACATTGAGAATTTTGAGTTCTACACTGTCTAATAGCTGCAATTCTCGCTCTTTCGTTGGAGGGGCAGCCATGATGCTTGGTGGCGGTGCTGGATCGTGTGGTGATGTCGGCGCGGGGTTCTGTTACCGCGGAGATGATGGAACCTGTCGATTTCACTCAAGAAACGCCAAAGAACACAAAGACTGAGAAATACGGCTGAGCGATTACGCCACACCCTCGCGACCTAGTGCAGGCAGCTTTTGGTGACGAGTTGTTTCGATGAACCTAGGCGGTGATCACAACAATGACTAAGCACAGAAGATACCAGATACTCCAACTTGACCTTGAGAAATGACATCACGTGACTGAAAGATTCCATTTGATGCGGCATTGGAGAGCCAAGATGCGACAAGCAATCGCATTTTCGCGATTTCTCTATATTAAGCCTTTAATTGATGAAAATTATAAGCATAAAGGAAATGTGCTCTACAAATAGCGCTGTGCTTTGCTCATTGGCTTGCTTTTTCAATGTGGCAAACATTGGAGTTTGGATAGACGGGATGTACAACTACATAATGTTCGCTTTGCCCACTGCGTGGCTGACGTGGAGAAGTGCGAAATGCGAAATGTTCATAACATGGTTACGATGAGAAAAAAATTATAATGGTCATCTGCTTGACCGATGCTGCAATAGGGTGATATTTTGCTGCGGGAATTGGCGATCCGGTTGTTGTACGGGCTCTAACCTCAATTGACTTCACACATGGGTGTACTAAGACCCCTATGCAGGAAGAGCCAACAGGAATCTGGGATTTTGATTTGGTGTGGCCGATGCCACTGCGGTGTAGGAGGTAGCCGGCACCCAATGCGACTATGTGTGGACAAGGACCCCTCTTGCAACCTCGTCAGCGCACTCCGCAGGGTGACATTCTAATTCGACGAACAACAGCGCAAGCGAGTTGCAAGTACGTCCATCGTCATCATAGTCGGATCCAGTGGCATGCCTTGACCGTCAACTCGGAAAGTCGAAGCCGGATTGGTCTTTACACCCACCTGACCGACTTGGTGGCCACAACCGGAAACGTCGGGATTCTGTTTGGGCTATACGATACCGACTTGGCAGGGAGGCTAGGATCGCCAAAGAATCCATCCGGAAGGCCGAGAAGCCACCAGCATTGCTAGTTTGCCCAAACGCCAATCCTGCGTCTCGCCTTGGGAATGCAAACGCTTCGTCATCGGATTGTGGCAGTGTTTGCTCATTTCGGCATCCTGACAGCGGAAAAAAAAAAAAAAAAGACCGGGAGCTGGGAGCCAAAAGGAAGGCGTATGTAATGAGCTTCTGCTTTTTCTCAACTTAGAAATGAATAGGCGGGCTTCTCCACTGAACAAGATGGTTCTGACATGGCATTGCCTCAGCTGCACTAGAAAATAGCGGAATTGGCTTTAGAACCAAAGAAAAATGCAGGAAAAAGAAAGTGCTATTACCATGTCACCTAGTGACTGGCCTAGAGCGAAGGGGAATAAGCAATTCCCTGGGACCAAAGAGAGACATGGGTATGGGCACGGATGGCATCACTGTGGAAAAAGGGAAGGGCTTTTTTGCCTTGGCGGGCTGAAACAAAGCGACGCCCCGCTCGATAGCGGCACGCCCTAGGCCCCGGACCCGGGCACAAGAGGTCTTGGATACCACAGAGCTACTAACTAATGCCTGTCAGAAATGATGTGACTCTTGTGTCATTTTCGAGCTAAAAATCTCAGTGCATTTTCCTACCTCGCCCAAAAAAGACCGAATAGCCCCAGAACGGGGAAACAGTGTTGTAAAGGCCTGTCGCATTGGCGGATGAGTCGAGCTGACGCTCTGTCACTGGATTATTCTGGAGCCATGGGCTTCTAAAAATGGCCATTCGTCATCGGTTCACGGCTGAGCTTGAGCACTTGGAGAGGGTGCAAGGGATGCTGGACGATCTGCAAGCAGTATCCGGGGCCCTGGTTGCGACGAATGCGGCTGGACAGCGAGAGCGATGTTGACGCTCAGTTCTCGCAAATTCAGGCTGCAATCGGGTCGATTAAGCGATTGTAAATGAAAATGTGACCAGGGCCCTTGGGAATTGATCGCAATCCAGAAAAAAACCAGGCGCCACGTCCATTGGCCATGAGGGTTGGGTGCGCGACAGGCCTATGACACAATGAACGGTATACTCGTATAGCCCTGCATCTTCTCTCTATCCTCTGTGCTATCCGAAACAACATTTGAGGCCAATGCTGGAGGGGAGGGGGCTTTGGACCTTGAGCATTTCTCGACACAGGGCGAAGTCTCACCTGAGAGGACCAAGTGGTGCTGATCAGGCCAGATCTTGGGCGCCGTGGCATGTCCGAGGCAGCTGATGAGTGAGGGACATGCAATGGCTCTCACCGGGAAGCTTGCGGCAGTAACTTGCCCTGCTGAAATTAACGGCAATCGCATTAGGTATTCGGGCCATTGCCGTTCGACCTCGCACCCTTGTGCAGATGCTGCATCGCGGCCAATGTACGAAATAATCTCTCACGTGTCGGGCGGATCCACTTGCACCAAAGCGCCCACATGCCTGGAAAAAGCTCCCATTTGCTCCTGATTCGACAGGCCGCTGGCGACGGCGCGTTGCGGCGCCACCCTTCCAATTCAATCCCATCCTATCCGGGGTCAGTGGAGGGGATAGCTCAACAACAATTTGGCGACGGTGGCCCTCCGCGACCTTGTCGTAGCCTGAATGGCGTGAGGAGGCGAAATTCACACTTTGAGCTTGTGGTCTCGTGGCAAGAAGCAAGTCAGCACCCACCACAAGGTTGGTCCCAAACCCTAGTGCAGTAGCTTTGGTCTGTTTGGAGTGATGGACCAAGATCTAGTCGACGCCAGGACCTCGAGCCCTGGTCTCATCTAATTGCTGCATCCACGCCACCGCCTCCCCTAAGGCAACACCCTGTGCACGAGGGCTATCGCTAGCATATCGCTCCTGGGGGATGTTGGTTGTCGGCATGAGCAAAGGGAGGATGTTGAAGGGTTGGTCTTGTGTCGAGCTTCATAGCGAGAGCCTGTGTGAGACAGGCCGGACTCGTCGCAATCAAAAATCTGGACGCAGGAACATCTCATGCACGGATGCGGCTCGACCACAACACGGCCTGAGATTTGTTTCCAGTTGGGTCTCAATTCATCCGTTCATCAACCTCCGCAACGCAGCGAAGCTCCGTGGAAGGCCAATGGCAGTTGGGACGTAATTGATTGCGCCTAGATCGCTAGCTGAAGGAATGGACAGATTGACAGTGTCAGCTGTGGGGGCCAAGCTCGACGGCACGGCTCCGGATTCCTTGTTGCCACGGACGTTGGGAATAGTCCGTTCGCTTCTGGGCTCGCGCCGGGCCCGCTGTCTCGTTGTGTGGCACATTGATGCGACTGAGAGTCTCGGACGGCACGACGACGGCAGCTTGACATGTCTAACGGCTTCTCGATGGGTGACGCTGGTGGACGCAAGGGGCCTCGGTGGATTGAGACACCAATTTCGCACGGCGGCCCTGCAATTGCTTTCCGCAATGGCCAAGCTCCGAGCTCCCGCAACGACAAACAACTACGTTGGTCAAATGATGGGTTGAGACAAAGCCCGGATCATGGTGCGTGCGCTTATGCGTATCGTGGCCGGCCGTCTCTGGGAGTCAGCTCCCATCAGCGCATTGGCTCGTTCGGAACGACGAATTTGCTATCGTCGACTTGGGCTGTGGTAACCCTAGGTGCCTACCCCTTCATTCCATGCGATCGCCGGGTCAGAGCAAACTCTAACAATCATTTTAGCGCAGCGCGAAGAACGCTCCTTTGAATCTTCGATCGACTCTGCTGTTTGTTAGGCGGGAATGCGACCGTAAGTCCCAATGCTGCGAGTGAGATTGCCCATCCTCACCTGCCAAGCGTCTCCGCCATCCTGATGCGGAGAGAGCACTGGGCGCGCCGGGAATGACTTCCTCTGTTGGTGGTAATTCCCTGGTGTGGTGGTAGGCTTAGGCATTGTCATTGCCATGGCTGCGATGATCACTCACCTCACCTCGTAACCTCCCACTATGCCCTACTTTACCTAGATCGGGCCGCTCGATCAATCAATCTATCCCATCTTCCTCCCAGACGCCCAATGATTTCATAGTCCACCCAAGGCAGGGCTCTCGTCGCAGGGGTTGCATCGTTCATCTCGCCCTGACCGTCCTGCCTCCAGCGCCCAGCGCCCAGCGTCTGGCCGTGTGGCCGGCCTAGCATCGAGGCATCGAGTGCTGAAAATCCACAGCGGGTTAGGGCTCCATCTGGCGGCACCCGGGCAGGTATGATAGCGGCACGCCTGCGCAGGGATAGCCCTGGTTGTCCAGGCCACACCACCAAAGTCTGCTCAGCGCAACAGGCTTTTTGGTAAGGAAAGCTTCCTCTTGTCCACCCGTTCTCAGCCCGCCTGAACCTTGGCCATTCGCTCCGTACACGGTACTTGACCCATACTGTGCCGAGGTTCTCGTGTTTCGTGCAGGTCACAAATCGTGCCGAAACCAGGTAGAGAGGTAGGGCAAGACATGCCCTGGCAAACACCGCTAGCCCCATCGTGAGCACCAGCCGTAGCGCACAGCTCACGCCTTGCCTTTCCCCGTAGTCCTCCTCCAGGCCCGCAGCCATTCCCTCGTCGTTATTGCGCATCTGCTCGTGCTGATACTTGGCCGTAGTGTCGATACGTACTGTGCGGGAGACCTTCTTCTTTGCTGGAGAAGCCTGGCGGCGGGCCCACAGCATTGCCTCCTCGCCTTTCTCCTCCCTTCCATTCTCTCCACATTGACGCACACACACCCATCGAGAGCTCCCACCCTCTACCGCACCCACTCACACACTCACACGCTCACACGCTGTTGCGCATCCGCGTCCCCGTCGTCACTGTTCGTGTGGTTGTTTTCCAGAGCCCCTCGCTGGCCTGTTTCCCTCCCACTGATTTTCCTCTATCCATCTTTCCACACGGTTTCGCCCACCCTTGCTGCAGTTCCGTTTCACACAAGACGGCATTTTGTGATTGCGGGTTGTTGTCGCATCCGGCACCGTTGATTATTCTTGGAATTGCCTCTGTCCGTGGACGCCGCCGTTTGTATCCGGAGACTCCGTAGCTTCGGCCAGCTCGTCAATATTCGCACCCTGCAGCAGCTCCGTCACTCGCCAGTGGCACATCGTCGTGTTTCAGTGCCACCTTTAGCAGGCCCAGATCCCAGATCCCTTGTCGGCGGATACGGTAGCGCACCCCCCTGCTCGATAATTTTCCCCTACCCTCGTACCCTCGTCCCGCGCCCCGATTGTTCCCAAGACCAAGGCCCAAACAAGGCAAGGTTAAGAAAAAAAAAAAGCTCTGTCTTTTTTCACTGCCTCTCCCGCACTTCGACTCATCCCGCGACTCTCCTTCAACATCCCTCCCTTCCCCCTCAATTATCATCACGGTTCCCACGGCTCTTCCTTTGCGTGTGTTTTGGAAACTTGGCTGTGAGAGTTACTGTTGTTTTTGTTGGCGCCTAAAAGTGAGTTTTATTTTCCCCTACAATTTTCTCTCTTATGTCATGTCTGTATCCTGCGTTGTGGCATTGAGCATGTGGAGCGAACTGTCGCCTACCGGCTATGCGAGGACTGGAGTTCGTGGCCAGTCCCTCCTCACCCACGTCGCATGACGACGAGAACAACAAGCGCGATGGTACACCTCACCACCGAGTAGCCGCGACAAGGCTGGGACATGCTGGGACGCACCTCTAGGAGAGAAGCCCAAGATGCTCTTCGTTGGCCCCGCAATAGGGCATTTGTTGCGCATCGCCGATCAACCCGACCGCCCGATTCTGCCCCTCAGGCAGCCGACGATGATGATTACGACAATCTCGAAGCGATCTTCTGTGGCCTCCTGCCAAATTTTCTCAGCCCGGCCCTCCTGTCGCAAACTTGCGCCCAGCATCTCGATTTGGTACCCCTCTTTGACGTCGTATTTTGAATCGACAACTCGAATGTTCGCTGGTGCACTTGGCGCCACCAGTATCTGTCAATGAAAAGCGTCGTGGGGCGTATGGCTGGAGGGAATGATGTGCTTTCGGCTCGAAGGTGTTGCAGCCTAGTTGGTGGGAATTGCTGCGCCAGGGACGCAAACTGTGCTGGATCTGGAACCGCTGGCGCCTTGAGGCGTTGTTAAGAGGCGTACTGGTCTACGATACCGTGCTTGAGGGGTTTGGCAACTCAACGCCTAGGGCTAAATCCTGGCCCTGTTTCGAGGCCAGTGTCTTGGTTGGTGAGAGCTCAACAGACCGGCACCCACCACTTGGCGTTGTCCTGCTGGTGATTGCGAGGTTGTTGAGTTCCATCCGCCTATCGGAAGCATTCTGTTAGAGATCAACCCTCTTGCAGATGGTCTGATGACTACCAACAGGCCGTGCCTGGCCTATGGAGTTAGCAAAGACGCACACTCGGACAGACTCCCAAGACCGAAACAAGACTCTTTTGCCACAACCAGATCAGACAGGCGAAATATGTCCCTCAGGGTTGCTAACAGTGTCGTATAGGTTCAACTCTTTTCCGGAACGTTTCAGCTTTCATGCCACATTCCTTAGGAATTCTTGGTAGGGCATACGTTCAACCCACGAACTTGCGTTTTCCAATCTCGATCACTCCCACGCATTTCATTTCTTGTAACGGCGTGACGGCGTCTGAGAGATTGTTATTCTAGTCTGTACGACTGCTTTTCGGAGTCTCGGTATTGGGTCTGGACAAAGTCTTTCTCGATTCGTTCCCAATTCCCAGTTTCAGTTTTGCAGCTTCGGATCCACGGTGGAATAGATTTGGCGTGAAGGTGAGCAGCCCCTCGATGGCGAGTGATGGTGGTTGTGCCTCTGAGGCCGTCTCGGGTTGATTTGTTCTGTGGCTAATGGACCAATGCAGGTCTGACGACATCTATATCTAACGACTCACTTGGTTGTTCTCGCATTCCCTATTCCCCTAGCAGTAAGTATCCCGCATTTCTTAGAGGTTGTTTGTTACGCTCGGTGGCATTGTAAGCCTATTTGCGGTGGTGCGCCCTCGTGTGCTCTGTTGCAGAGTTGCCTGGTTCCTCGTGATTTAGGCATCGTGGATGTGGAACAACTACCTGCCCGAAAATCTGCACCAACCTTATTTTCCACTACCCATTTCTGTTCTCCATGCACATTTCACAAACAGCAAGGCTGCGATGCTAATTCTGACCGCAGCTCTCCTACTACTTGGTGTTCACGACGTGTACGAGATTTACGCTCGGTAAGTTTATCATCATCCTCCTCACTTCTCGCCTGCCTGTGCCCTCGAAGCTGCGAATTTTATGCTCCCGGCTGCCTCGACGGAGTTTCGAGGACAATCGCCTACCCATGACGACTCTTCCCCCGAACGTGAACGATTGGAGACAGCCGACTGTTTTTTGCATGCATCCCGAAACGGTTCCGACCGAAGAATCCTTTCTTCGTCAATTCGCGTTTGCGTGGGATCTCCATCACTGAATCACGCATCCTCTGGCCTGTAGCTCGCGTGGCCTGAATCGCCCTTCCAACATCCTCCGATCTCCTTTCACGCAGCGATGGGCACAGCCCGATCTCTTGTTCATCTTTTGGCCTCCATTCAAACCGCTAACAACTACTGCAGTCTCTTTTAGTCTCGTTGCCTTGCTCATTTAAGTTTTGCAACACCTCTCTGTAAGCACATTTACCATTCTAATCCTACAAAATGCTAACTGGACCAGCTTCCCACTGCTCTGTCGAGTATTGGTTCTTTGAGCATTTCTGGTCCGCTTTCGATTATTAGTAAGTGCTCGCTGACTGCCTGTGCCCTGGCATGGCGCGCCTCGTCCGACTTTTCGCATAGTGCTAGATTGTTGGTTTGCAGAGGTAGTTGACTGACCACACCACAGTCCAGTATGGAACTCAACGCTCCCTTCGCTTCGGTGCCGGCTAATGGTGGACCTGCCGCTAGCCAAATGACTTTCTCCAACGGCACTCCTCCAGCTCCGGACATGTCTTCGGTTGCCCCCCCTCCCGGGGCTGGCCAGGAGCCCCCGAAGACGACTCTTTGGTACGTACTTCGAGGCACCGCGGAGCACCCCATTTTCTGCATGTACTTACGATAGTTTAGGATGGGAGAGCTCGAGCCTTGGATGGACGAGAACTTCATCAAGGGCGTCTTCCTCTCTGCCGCCGGCGAGACGGTCAACGTGAAGGTCATCCGCGATAAGAACTCTGGAAACGCCGGTTACTGCTTCGTCGAGTTCTCCTCTCCCGATGCTGCCACCAAGGCCCTGGGCCTCAACGGTACCCCTGTTCCTAACAGCTCCCGCCAGTTCAAGCTTAACTGGGCATCTGGCGGTGGTCTGGTTGATCGACGGTGAGCTCCATTTGCCGGTGAATCTCCGTCACCAGGTGCTAACTATGTGCAGTGACGACCGTGGCCCCGAGTACAGCATTTTCGTTGGCGATCTCGGCCCCGAGGTCAACGAATACGTTTTGGTTTCTCTCTTCCAGGCGCGATTCCCTTCCTGCAAGTCTGCTAAGATCATGACCGACGCTATGTCCGGCCAGAGCCGAGGTTATGGATTTGTCCGCTTTTCCGATGAGAACGACCAACAGCGTGCTCTCGTCGAGATGCAGGGTGTTTACTGTGGCAACCGTCCCATGCGTATCTCCACTGCCACCCCTAAGAACCGGTAAGCCTTTTATTTTCTTTCCTGACCGATAGTAGCAGCTTGACTGACTTGGGCAGCGGCAACCACGGCTTTGGCCACGGTCACCACAACGGCGGCCCCATGATGGGCGGCATGCCCCAGCAGCAGATGTGGGGTGGCATGCAGGGCTTCCCCTATGCTGGCTTCAACCCTGCCACTCAGATGAACCAGTTCACTGACCCCAACAACACTACCGTTTTCGTCGGTGGCCTTTCCGGCTATGTCACCGAGGATGAGCTTCGATCTTTCTTCCAGGGCTTTGGCGAGATCACCTACGTGAAGATCCCCCCCGGCAAGGGCTGCGGTTTTGTCCAATTCGTCCACCGCCACGCTGCCGAGATGGCCATCAACCAGATGCAGGGCTACCCCATCGGTAACTCGCGCGTCCGTCTCAGCTGGGGCCGATCTCAGAACAACTCCGGCGTTGGCACCCCCTACCGCCCCGCTCCTCCTCCTCCTCACTACATGGGTATGCCCAGCCATGGCCCAGGTTATGGCCCTCAGCACTTTGGCGGGCCTGCTCCCGGTCCTCAGGGACCTCCTGGACCTCCTGGCCCTCCCGGCCCTGCTGGTCCTCCCCAGGTATGTAAGACCAACTTTACCAAGCAAAGCAGAAGAGATGTCTAAAGAGCCACAGCTGACTTGGGACGCGTAGTAATTTGACTAATTTGACCACGACCTTGACTCGTTGACGATGGGTATACACGCAACCCACCCCCGCATATTCCTTTTTCGTTTGGACTCGATTACCTTGCCTTGTTATTTGGCTGTCGTGCCCAATGGGGGTTTCCTGTTGGCAATGATTTTTCTGATGTGACGATACCCACCCTCAACTTCGACTTGGGATCATGGTTCATACGTTTCATCGCAGCTCTGGATTTCAAATACGGCACCACGCACACTCCATTTCCTTGGTCTGAATCATGATTGGCGTTGGAGATCTTCGGCCCCGGTGGATTGTCATCAGTTCAAATTCATTCAAGCTATTTGCTTCGATTTGTTTTCTTCCGTCATTTGCTGTGTCTGATTGCTGCGTTTGACGTTTTGCCTTGCTTTGTGATTTTCCCTATGTCTTTGCTGCTTTCGTCTGTTGCTATGAGTCTTCGTAGTGCTGGCCTGCGTTGTTGTCGATTCGTTGTCTGTTTGTCCGGAAGGGCTTTTCTTGTTCTGGAGGCTGGCTTTCATTACTTTGCATACAGCCTTAGGGCGTTTGAACCAAACGCCACTGGTCTGGTCTATTTGGGAAATAACAGAAATTATGGCCTCTCTTGGGGTGACTTCACAGTCAACAAAAGCACATTTGACGGATTGGGGATATTGAACTGTTTAGGTGGAGTTGGACAATACCGGGAGCTGGAAAGGTTGAGGAGAGAATCAAAAGTCATGAAGGGAAATTTGTCAATTGGTTGATTTATGATGCAGAGGCGATGGGGAGTTTGACACGGGAGTCAATGGCCGTGTATCAGTTTTCAAATTCTACTTCTAGTTCTCAGAATGTCTCTTTGAAGTTTGATCCTTGCGTCTTTTAAAAGTTTTGTGCACGATTGGCAGATTCTCGCACTTGCCGTCTTGCCACGTACTCCTATCTAGCGTGCGTCTCCAACCGACTGATGGGGAAACAAGATTTCTGCACTTGTAAATATTAGGCCGAGTGGAGGATCGGCAGATGGACGCCCTTGCAAACGCACATTCAATTAATCTCCGTAAGTCCATTCCACATTTTGTTTCAGATCTCGTTGACTCGGAACTTATTAACGTGTTTAGCTCGATGGACTTGCTCGAAACCCACCGGCACACCGGCACACCGAGCCGGTATACAAACGCTTTGCGTTCAGGTTCCCGCGCGAGCTTGCTTGAATCATGTCAAAGTCGGGTCTTCGCCCTTTCGACTAAGATTAGCTGACGTAATAGGGCCTCTTCTAAGTGCCAAGAAATTTAGGACATCGGGCATTCTAGAATCCATGTTTCCAGGCCCGGCGCCTAACCGGAGCTTATCATTCCCGAAATCGCCAACCGGCCCCCGCGTTGGACTTGGTGCCGGAGAGAAAGATATTTAACCACCCTTGCAAACTGGCCTGGATTGGGCACGCGTTTTCTATCAATTCCAACACACAACTTTTCAGCATGGCACAACCGATTGACCTGAGCGAATTCCCAACGGCCGCTCCGCCACGGCCCAAAGGACCGCTCCGCTTTGCAGATGTGAGAACGCACCATGATTGACAAGAAAAAGGCCCGGTGCGCTAACTGGCGGTAGGTTGCGGTCACAGCAACAGCAAAGGAATTTAAGGGCATCTATCGCAATAAGCAATATCACCAGCCTGACTTTGAACACACGGCCAATCGTGCTCAAGATGCTGGCGTTCAGAAGATCATGTTGACAGGCATGTCGCTCGAGGATGTGACTTTCAACGGGGACATTGCCCGGTCCCGCCCCTCACAGTGTTTTGTTACAGTCGGTATTCACCCGTATCATGCGTCTGAACTCGACGAAGGCGGCAAAGAGTACATTGACAAGCTAGAGCAAAGCGTCAAGGAGGCCCTCGGACAGAACCCAGTCCAAATTGGCGCATTTGGAGAGCTTGGTCTGGACTATGATAGAGAGGTCCACGCCTCCAAAGAGGTTCAAAATCGGGCCTTTAAGGCGCAACTGGATCTTTTTGTGGCGAATGAGTGGGATCTGCCACTGTTTTTACACTGCCGAGCTGCGTTTGACGACTTTGTCGAGATAATTTCCCCTTACCTGGAGAAACTGCCGCGCCGCGGTCTGGTGCACAGTTTTGTCGGCTCTGCCGCTCAGATGGAGAAACTCGTCGAGCTTGGATTCGACGTCAGTGTGAACGGCTTCAGCTTTCAGAACCAGGAGAGCCTGCAGATGGTGTCCAGGATCCCTCTCGAGCGGCTGCAGATCGAGACGGACGCGCCCTGGGGAGAGCTCAAGGCCACATCAGAGCTGGTCAAGCGGTATTGCGCAAATGTTGCTCCGTTGCCGGCAGCGAAGAAGAAGGATAAGTGGGACCCCAAGTGCATAATCAAGGAGAGGAATGAGAGCTGTACCATTGATCGGGTTGCGTTCATTGTGGCTGGGTTGAAGGGTGTCAGTGTTGAGGAGGTTTCCGAGGCGGCTTGGAAGAATAGTATTAAAATGTTTGGCTTGGGAGAGAAGGCGGAATGATAAGTATAGGAATGGAGAAATTAGAAAAGGAGAAAGAGGATAGATCATAGAGACATAATTATAACAATTAAAGTTACTATAACTTAACGTCCAAAGTGAATAGAGGGATATGTCAGGAAGATGTTGCGAGGTTTCTTGTGGGCGATGGTGCCGGCTATCCGCGCTGGTGTCTATGGGATCTTCCTCTATGTTTCTAGTTCTCAGCACTCTGAACGATATATATGCCAGAAGTAGACCTGAACAACACAAAAGCTGTCGTAATAGTATTCCTGGAAGATTGGACGAATCAGAATGACTTATCTTCAGAAACCGCAGCCTAGATATGGCGCACCTATAGCTTTGTATACACGCTCTATCATGTGGACGGGGCTGACAGCGGTTTGAACCATTCCTATTCAGATCTTTTATTTACATATTAGCTGTTCCGGTACAAAATGGTTCCGGTGAGAATATTCTACTTGCTTGTACACCCTTTTAGCTAAGAGCCTCGCGCGACTCATCGATGAATTGGAGCGAGACCCAGAGAAACATTTCCAGAGAGGTTTTATATCCCATATTCGAATCATATGCCTCTCCCATATGTTCAGAAAGGGCAACAAAAATTGTTGTCGGATAGTTTCTTGGTTTCGAAAAGATCGACTTGATCTTGGGAGTCGAACGAGGACATGGAATCACAGTTGGGATTCTCTTTTCTACAGTCATGGTAGATTTCAACTCAAAGAAATTTGCGGAAGGTCGGCCCTTTCCATCGCGACTGCTCAGGACCGAAAAAGGAGAGCCACGTTGATATGTTTTGGTTATTTTTGGAATGCAGATGAAAAGTTTGTTGCATCTATAGCCACGGCTTTGAACTCTAGCATTAAATGAATCCATGTGTGATTATATAGTTCTTGATGATTTTATACTGTTCAACTAACGGGAAGATTTGGAAAAGAAAACAGCGATATTTGCTAGTCTCAGTTGGCATCACTTAGGCGCCAACCATCGCACTCGCAATGCAGCCAAATATTCGCCACACTGAGAGCTACGGTATACCCAAGTGGCGCAGAATCATACCAGCTAGAAGATGGCAACCGCGTTTGGCGGGGATCCAACCAGACCCGGCTGGTTCAGCGGCGACGAGGTGATCATGAAGGAATACCGCTTCGTCTTCCTGCAATACGCCGACAATCTACTCAGATCCCAGAGCTCGCCAATGGACATTCCAAAAAGGCTCAGCATGTAGGGGTGGAGGACTGTGGTCATGTCAGCAAGGTTCAAATCCCTTCCCAGGGTCTATTACATACCAAGATCTTGCATGCCGCCGAGCGATCCATCTGGCTTCAAGGGCGGAAACGCTTCAAAGCTGCTCGAGTCCGATGCTGCCGCCGCAAAGCGCTTGTTCCAGAGCCACTTTGCGGTCTCTTCGGACCCGTGAAGCCCGGAGAACCGAGATGCTGCCATCTTGGCCAAACCGTCCGAGTCCATCTTGTCGACAATCTCGGTCGCGCCCGTCCGGATGAGGAGGATATCGCCAGGTTGGAACTCTATACCCTGGTGCTTCGCACAGGCTTCGAGATCCTCGACCTTGATGCGAATGCCGTCAAAGGGATGGAAGTCGATGCCTTTGTCCTCGGCGTATGCCTTGTAATCTATGAGGACGCCCCGACCTGCAATGCAGCCACTCGAGTGCCAATGATCCAATGTAGGCAAATGGTTCGAGTCAGTCGAATCTGCTGAGAGGCTTTCCTTGTCGGGGGCCGTCCCGTTGTAAGAAAGCCCGGACGGCTGGTGTTGGTAATGGCATAAACTATCCCACTGACTGCTGCTCTGCGTGTTGAACGAGACTTCGTCATCCCACGACTTTCCCAGCTCAACTGGCAACGCGGACATGCTTTCGGGTATGTACAACACACGATGCTCTGTTGGTTTTCGGCCGGGAATCGTAAACTTGTTCATGGCGTTGATGGGCCAGCTAGAGCGAATCAGCAAAACTCAGTGTAAAAGACAACGAGGAAGAATCGCACTTGAGTGAGATTGAGACACCATCTTTGACTTCGGCAGCGGCAGCTTTGACAACTTCAGGCGTCAAAAAGTTGAGAGTTCCAACCATGTCCTTTTTCCCATCCTGGTCAAAGATTCCCCAGGCGCAGCCTTGGGGCATTCCCTCGACTTTGGGGAGGTCATCAAAGTCGGGGACCGAGTTTAAATCAAACATCATGATGGAATGTTTAGCGAAAAGAGCACAATTTTATGTCTAAAGCTTCTGATGCTTTGGTTTTACAACTAATCATGACCTAAGACTACGTTCCTTTTATCCTTGGAGTAAATATGGCTGCCTAGGTCTTGAAAGCGATTGTTTGAGGGAAAAAAAAAAATCTCGGGTTTGCGAATACGAATACATAGTATTCGCTCCTAATGCGACTCTAGAAGTATACAAGTCCAGACGGGACAAACGAAATGAAGTATCAGGACGCGCTGGATAGTCGATTGCTCCGCCACTCCCCGCGCGCGGTTCGTTCAGCAACCAACCAGAGTCCAGGCGTTGGCGCCGCTACGCACCCATTGGCCGTCCCTGGAATCGTGCACTAGCGCCAAAAATGGCCTGTGGAGCAGCAGGCTTGTACCTGGATGAATTGCTAGCGCGAGCTACGGCCGAAATCGCTGCGGAAAAAGGTTCCAGGGTCGCATTCCTCAACTTGCACGACATCATTATTCACCATGGGGAGACTTGTGTTATCTGAGAACGGTTTTGAAAATTTCTATTATGTTATCGTAAAAAAATAAATTAAAAAAAAAAAAGAGTTGCTTATGCAGCAGTCTCGTCCTCTAGGTTCACAATGGCCTGCACCTTTGCGGCGCTGGCGCTCGTCTCGTCAAAGACGTATCCGAGCCACTCCTTGGCCAGGCGCCGGGCCAGCTCGACGCCAATGACACGCTCGCCGAAGCAGAGCACCTGAGCGTTGTTGCTGAGGATGGCTCGCTCGACGGAGAAGCTGTCGTGGGCCGTCACGGCGCGCACGCCCTTGACCTTGTTGGCGGCGATGGCGACGCCCAGGCCGGTTCCGCAGACCAGCAGCGCGCGGTCGACTTTTCCTTCGGCGACGAGCTTGGCGGCCGCCGCGGCGCGGTGAGGGTAGGCTGTCTTGTCGTCCTTGGCGTAGCTGCCGACGTCCTCGATCAGCTCGACGCGGGGGTCCTTTTCGAAGTCGGCCTTGATGGCGTTCTTGTAGCCGACACCGGCCTCCTGTAGAAACAGAAAAAAAAAGAAAAGAAATTAGCAATCTGAGCCAAGATTGGCAGACGTGCAAGTGAGTTGACTTACATCGCATCCCATTGCAATCTTCCACTTGGGGGCAGCCATCTTGTCTGAAATCTGGGTTGCGCCGTACTGTGGGTTCAAGCTAAGCTGTAGCTGTGGTCGATGGAGGGGCAGCAGATCGTGGAGGGGCTCTTTTTTTCAAGGGGTAGCGGGGGGGAGCGGACACGACAGCACAAAAGACAGCGATAGAGCGGGAGCAGGGGGGATAATAATAAACAGGACCCAACAGAAAACTCGGTCAAGGCTCAGTCAGTCAGGGGAGATTGCAAATGAAAAAATCTTCTGTCCAGGTGACGATGAATGTTGAGCTCGTCAAGCGTCGGGCCTCGTGTTGTTGTAAAGCGGATGGTCATGCGGGCATGTAATTCCTGGGGTTCGGTCCACGTCCAGATGCGGAACTCCGGGCCTTAGTGGCGACCAAGGCCCCGGATCTGCCCCTTCTAGGAAGCCGGCATGTGCGCGGGTGTCCATTGAGCACCGCATGGCATGGCAAATGCACGGATAACCGGTGTCTGTCTCCAATTGCTGCGAGGCGACAACAGTTTTGCCTAAAAGGCAGCCTGCGCTCTCGGCAGTTGAGGGGAAGAAAGTGTGATTGTGTGTGTGTGTGTGCGCCTGTGTGCCTGTGTGCCTGTGTCTTACAGTCCGAGTCCGAAGAGGAGAAGCTCAGAGATACCCGGATCAATTCGTTCTTTTGCCATTGTATCAGTACACCAACACCAAGAGACAAGAAAGAAAAAAGACAGACAGCATCATGTCGAAGCGTCACCTTTTCGAGTCCCCCGATGGACTTGTCGTTAAGTCCCTTCGCGGCTTGATTGCCTACAATCCCTCGCTGAGCCTGGACGAGACCAACCGTGTAGTCTTCAACACCAACTATGATCGCTCCAAGGTCAGTCTCATCAGCGGCGGTGGCTCCGGCCACGAGCCCGCCTGGACCGGCTACGTTGGCGAGAACATGCTTGCTGCCTCGGTGGCTGGCGACATCTTTGCCAGCCCCAGCACCAAGCAGATCATCTCAGCCATTGAGGGCGTGCCTTCAGACGAGGGCACCATCCTAGTCGTCACAAACTACACGGGCGACTGTCTACACTTTGGGCTGGCCAACGAAAAGGCCATTGCTCGCGGCCACAAGAGCCGCATGATTATCTGCGGCGACGACGTCTCGGTCGGCAACAAGGGCAGCCTGGTCGGCCGCCGCGGTCTCGCAGGCCAGATTGGCGTGCTCAAGGTCATGGGCGGTGCCTCGGGCGCGGGCGGCTCCCTCGATGATGTCTACAACTTGGGTGTTGCTGTGTCGCAGCAGATTGTCTCCATTGCCGCCACCCTCGACCACTGCCACGTCCCCGGCCGCACCGAGCACGCCACGCTCGCGCCCAACGAGGTGGAAATCGGCACCGGCCCTCACAACGAGCCCGGCTACAAGAAGCTATCGCCAGCGCCCACCCCCCAGGAATTGGTGGGCCAGATCCTCAAGTACACGCTCGACGAGTCCGACCCCGATCGCGGATACGTCCACTTCGAGCCCGGCGACGAGACGGCGCTGCTCGTTAGCAACTTTGGCGGCATGTCCTTCCTTGAGATGGGCGCCCTGGTGGACGAGCTCCTGGAGCAGCTGGAGCGGGACTGGAAGATTTCGCCCGCGCGCGTCTACAATGGCTTCCTCGAGACGTCGCTCAACGCGCCCGCCTTCTCCGTCTCCGTCATCAACATTACACAGGCCGCCAAGAACTGCTCGTACTCGGCCGAGCAGATCAAGGGCTTCTTCGACGTCAAGACCGACACCAACTGGGAATCCATGGCCGGCTCACAGGCCCGGCGCCGGCCCCGCAGCGAGCAGTTCGTCCAGGCACCCCCCGTGGAGAGGCCCAAGGCGGCCAACGAGCTGATCGTCGACCCCAAGGTGCTGGACACAGTGATCCGCACGGCTTGCAACGCGCTCGTCGACGTGGAACCCGATCTAACGCGATGGGATACCGAAATGGGCGACGGCGACTGCGGCGAGACTGTCAAGACGGGCGCGACGCTGCTGCTCGCGGCGCTCGACGACGAGAAGGTGGCCGAGTCCGGATCCATCAACGAGATCCTGACGACGCTCGAGGACATTGTGGAGAGCAAGATGGGCGGCACGCTCGGCGGCATCCTGGGCATCTTCTTCGTGTCGCTGCGCACCGCCATCGAGAACAACCACACGCTGGCTGCGTCCCAGGGCCCCGTCAAGCTGTGGGCCACAGCCCTGGCGGCGGCCCTGGCCAACCTGCGGCGGTACACGCCCGCCAAGGTGGGCGACCGCACTGTCATGGACACGCTGATCCCCTTTGCCGACGCCATGGAGAAGACGGGCAGCTTCGAGGCGGGTGTCGAGGCCGCCAGGAAGGGCGCCGAGGCCACCAAGACCATGAAGCCCCGGCTGGGCCGCGCCACATACGTGGGCGTCGACGAGGGCAGGGAGCTTCCCCCGGACCCTGGTGCTTGGGCTGCCATGGTGGCCGTGGAGGGCCTGAAGCAGAACCTGTAGTTTAGCATTGATTTAGTAGGGGGGAGGGGTGGGTGTCATGTCAAACAGATTATCGAAGCGCAAATAGCTTTTTTTTTAATGCCATAAAGTTAAAACTTATTTCTATCACCATCATGAGAACTCGTCCCTGTCCAACCCCACCATTCTGTGTTCCATCATGTCAACTCTGTCATCCGTGCACGACCCGACCCCTCTAAAACCACTCCCTCTATCATTGTTTCATGGCAAAACGTAGAAAAATAGAAACAGACTACACAATCTAATCAATTCATCACGCCACAACTTCCATCAATCAAGCCTTGCCCGCGCTCCCCAGCCACTGCATGTACACCTCAATTGCCTTCTGCATGGCCAGCGTGCCCGCCTCGATGACGCTCGTCAGAGGCTTTCCCCGCATCTCCTCCTGGACGCGGGCGTAGTGCTTGTTCATGCCCTTGTTGATGTTGATCTTGGTCACGCCCGCCTTGATGCAGCGCTGGAATATCTCCTCGTCAAAGGGGTCCGCGCCGTGCAGCACCAGGTGCACGCGGTCGCCGACGGTGGCGTTGACCTTCTCCAGGCGGTCGTACTCGAGCCGGATGCCGCGCGGGCCGTACTCGCCGTGGACGTTACCAAACGCCGGCGCCAGCAGTTCGATGCCTGTGTCGACAAACTCGATGGCCTGCTCGGGCGTCGTCAGCACGCCCTCGAGGTCTGCCGTCTCGGCCACGCCATCTTCGCCGCCCTCGATGCGGCCCGGCTCGGCTTCGGTCGCGATGCCCCGAGCGTGGCAGTAGTCGACCAGCTCCCGCGTCAGCGCAAGGTTCTCCTCGCGCTCGTAGTGGCTCATGTCGCACATGATGCTGTCGAAGCCCTTCTCAATGTCCGCCGCCCGCCGCACCAGGTCGGGCGACTGCGCGTGGTCCAGGTGCAGCGACACAGGCACCTTGGCGCTCTGGCACGCATCCGCTGCGGCTCGCACCAGCGACGTCCCCGCGTACTGGATCGCCCACGGGAAGAGGAGCACCATGGCCGGCGAGTTGGCGGCTTCGGCTGCTCTGACCGTCGCTATAACGGCCTCGATGTTGTAGCAGCACATGCCAGGCACCGCATAACCCCCCGCCTTGGCGGCGTTGAGGATTTGCATCGTCTTGTTATTCGAGAGATCCGGTCGTGCCATTTTGTTTCAGTCCAATTGATGTAATTTGTGTGCAATAATTGTCGTGTCTTTTTTTTCTGTTGTCTCCAATTGCCAAGTTTGCAACTCAAATGCAATTGTTGAGCACGCGGGTCAGACGATCAAGTTGACCTTCGTTTACCCCGCCAATGACACTCATGGCATCTCGCTTTCGGTCATAATTATCCCAAGGTCATGTAACCCCTCGGACATGTCCCCGGTTCGGGTCAATAACGGGTGGGCCGCTCGTGGGGGAATCGCAGCGAGGCGAGTGGGCAGCGCAGCTCCGCATCGCCATCCGTCATAGTGGTGGACGACCGGGTGCCATCTGGACTGACGGCTCGGTTCGGCGTCGTCTCCCGTACGGTCAAAACAGGATATTTGCGGGGAAGACGCCTTGGAGATCACGATACGGCCGCGTTGCTGGGCATCCAAAACCTGGTGCGGGGGTTGCAGCTGCGTCCACCACCACATTCAACTCGCGATCCAATTTATGCGATACCGGAGTTGTCCACTCAGGATTGCGATATATACATCAACAATTGGCTATCCACTGACAGAACCGGATACAATTGCATTGTCTCAAGAAGTTTAAAAAAGGAGCTTGAGCGGCAGATTAACTAATCATCCGTCAACAGAAAATGTCCCAATCAAAGGCGCCCGTTGCCTTTATCGGCCTAGGAGCCATGGGCTTCGGCATGGCCACCCATATCATCAAGCAAGGATACTCAGTTACTGGCTTTGACGTTTGGCCACCGACTCTAGAGAGATTTAAGCAAGCCGGAGGTGAAACGGCGTCTAGCCCGGCAGAGGCTGTTCAAGACAAGGAATACTGCGTGTGCATGGTTGCTACGCAGTATCAAGCCCAAGAGGTTCTTCTCACAGGCCCCAACCCAGCCGTGCCTGCCATTGGCAAGAATGCCGTGCTTTTGCTCTGCTCGACAGTGCCATGCGGCTACGTCCAGGAACTAGCGCAGCAGATTAAGGATAGCGGACGCCCAGATATTCTGCTCGTGGATAGCCCGGTGTCTGGTGGCGCGATACGTGCGGCCGATGGCACCCTCTCCATCATGGCGGGGGCCACAGATGAGGCCATCGCCAAGGGTCGCGAGCTCCTTCAAGTCATGTCGGATCCGGCGAAGCTTTACATTGTCAAGGGCGGCATTGGAGCCGGAAGCAACATGAAGATGTGCCACCAGGTCCTCGCCGCCAACCAAATCCTGTCTGCAAACGAAGGCATGGGATTCGCATCCCACCTCGGTCTCGATCTGCCCGAAACTGGCAAGGCTCTGGTGGCCTCGGAAGGCTGGAGCTGGATGCTCGAGAACCGACTGCCACGCATTCTACATCCCGAGTTCCAGCCCGTTGCTAGCGCAGTGACCATCATCCTAAAGGACACGGGCATCATCACATCAGAAGCCAGGCGCTACGGGTTTCCCACTCCCATGACGAGCAGTGCCGAGCAGGGGTACTTTACGGGACTGGGGCGAGGTTTCGGCCCAGACGACGACGGCAGCTTAATCAGGGTCTACACCGAGGGCAAAGGCAAAGTCGGTCCGATCAAGGCGCAGGCCGAGACGGACGCTGACAAGCTGAGGCTGGTCGTCAACTTGCTCAAGGGCATCCACACCTGCGCAGCCGCTGAGGCCCTGACATTTGCCCACCGCGTCGGGCTGGACCTGGACCAGGTGTTTGAGCTCTGCATCAACGCCGCGGGAGGGAGCTCCATGCTCAAGGCGCACGGCGGGGACATGATCAGGGTCCTCCGCGGGGAGCCGCCCAACACGACTGACGGTCTGGCCGCCCTCACCGACGATCTCGTCGCGGCGGTGGATGAGGCGCAACGCCTCAAGTTGCCCCTGTTCCTGGGATCCCAGGCCCTGAACCTGCTTCGCTTGGTGCTGCAGCACAAGCCCAAGGACAGGCCCGAGGCTCCCATGGCGCTGGCTGTTAAGCTCTGGGCGGCCTAGGCTGAGCTGTCAAAATGCCGACAGGGGGTGGAGAGGTTGAGCAAGGTGTCGAAGGATGAATGATAGATTCACTGCAATTTTAGCACTTCAAAACCGCATCAAGTTGCTTTCCAGGCTTGATTAGCGGAGATTCCGGCCCCCTCTTCACTGCCATTTTAGCACCTCAGAACCACATCGGCCATGTGTTGGAGGCCCATGCATTCTGCAGGGGCCATTGCGGAACACACAGCCGCATGCGTCCCCATCTTTTGATAGACAGTAGAAAATCAATCAATCAATCTCTTCGTGTCACGCCTCTTCAAAATTTCCGGTCATGTGGTCTTCCATTCATGGAGTCAACGTCAACCACGCTCTTTTTTTGTGGTTCAAGTCAACAATCTTTTTTTGGCGGCCCCCCCCTTCAGCCTCCTCTTCCCCTTACTGACCCCTCCGGATTTCCCAACTAGGAAGTCCGACGTCGGGAACGCTTGGTGTTGCCCATGGTGTTCCAGAAGCGGTATGCTTTGGGGGGGAGGGAGGCTCAGATCCCGACAAGTTGGGGGGCCCTTGAAGCAATAGATCTTCGGAAAATGCCAGGAAGCTTTATCCACTCTGCTGGAGCCCATCGGCTGATCCGTTGAGGGTCTCTATTTCGGGCGCCGGCTGTCCAAAACACAATTCGGGGACTTTGTCTGGACCACCCATTTTCCGATCCAACGTTCCTAATCTCTCTGCCCAAGAATTCCTGTGGTTCCCGCTATCAATTGCCGTCTGCTTGCTTGTTCCATTGCCCGCCCCCAAACACATTCTCCAACTCAAAAAAATGGCTACCCCACGCCGCCGCCTCGTCGGCGTCTCGACCAAGATGTACTTTTCCGCCGCGCGGACGGGCCAATACGTCGATCAGCTATTGGAGATCCTCTCGACCTCGGGCTCGTCCCAGCTCGACGACATTGACGTCTTTGTCATCCCAGATCATGTGACGCTCACCTCGGTCGTCAGCAAGGTGCAGGGCAAGAAGATCTGGGTCGGCGCCCAGGACGTCTTCCACGAGGACGCCGGCGCTTACACGGGCGAGGTGTCGCCCGCCGTGCTGGCCGAGGTCGGCTGCAGGCTCGTCGAGGTTGGCCACGCCGAGCGCCGCCGCATCTTTGGCGAGACGGATGAGATCACGGCAAAGAAGGCTGCTGCCACGGCACGAAACGGCATGGTGCCGCTGGTGTGCATTGGCGAGAAGACGCGGGGCGAAACCCACGTTGCTGCCGTTGACGAGTGCCGCAGCCAGGTAGAGTCCGTCGTGGCGGCTGTTGCCGACGACGCAGACATCATTCTGGCCTATGAGCCCGTCTGGGCCATCGGTGCTGCGCAGCCAGCTTCGGCCGACTACGTGGTCGAGGTCACGTCAGCCCTCCGACAGCTCGAGTGCGTCCAGAAGCGCAGCGGCTCAACGAGAATCCTCTACGGCGGAAGTGCAGGCCCAGGATTGTTCGAGAAGCTCAAGGATGGGGTGGATGGTCTGTTCCTGGGTCGGTTCGCGCATGACCCGGCGCAGTTTTATAAGACTATCCAGGAAGTGGCGTCGGCATAATTCTAGCATGGGATATTGGATAATAAAAGACCTTATCATCGCATGTACATCTTCATGGTGAAACAATTATGGACGATGGAACCTTGGTCACATCAATGTTGTATAACATTATTGCTTCGTGTAATACAGTCACAATAATATCACCGTCCTCATCTTCGTTGTGCTTCGGCTGTTCACCCCCAGGACAAGGGCCGCAGACCATCATGTACATAAACAAGATTGACTCTAATACTCTTCAACCTCTGCAAACGTCTTGTACGGAGCTGGCAAGGCCACATCCAACTTCCTCACCCGATTCGGTCCATACACATCGGCAGTCTGTTGCGCACGGGTTAGTTCAGTGGATCACAAAGGTTCATGTTGTGTACCCACCTTCTTGGCTGGTTCATCCGGGGTTGGCATAAAAACAGCCTTGCCGCTCTTTCCAAAGTAGGCGAGATCCTGGAAGCCGGTTAGCGGGGGGTGTAGGGATGTGCGGATACGCGGAAGTGAAAAGGTTGTGTGTGAATGCGAGCATATACTTTGTCAAAGGCGATCTGGTTCTTGTTCGCAAACGTGATCCAGTTCTCGCTGAAGGGCGCCCGGGTCACCTCGAGGCAGCGAAAGTGCCAAACCTTCCACTCGCCGTCTTGCTTCAGAAAGTCGAGCGCGTACTGGCACCACACCCAGTGCGTCCAGACACGCTTCCCGTCGACGCTCTTGTCCTCGGGCTCGTAGAGAAATTGCGGCATAGTGCCGACGTTGCTGGGTTCCGTCAAGCCACTTTCGACACCAGCCATCAGCCAAAAGCCCTTGGCCGTTTCCCCGTCCTCAGCCACCTCGATCAGTGGTGTCGTCGTTTCGTGGAGGATCAGCTTTCCAGGTGGCGCCGGTCGGCCGCTGTGGTAAGCCATGACGCTGTCGTAGTCAGTGTACACGCCGACATTGGTGTACTGGGCGTGGATTCCAGGGGTCCCTCGCTTAACCCAAAGAGCTTTGATCTGTTCGTCTTCAAACACGTTGTGCAAGTGCATGTACTTGCTAAAGACATTCTCAACTGCGCCACGGTCAAAGGCCTAGGTTCTGTCACAAAACGCACTATCCGGCCTCCTTTACTAAATTACAAACTCACACGCTGTGCTAAACGCTCAGCAGCAACAATCCTGGATGTTAAGAGAGCAAGAGCGTCGTCTGAACTCATTGTGTCGTAGAGATGTAGGGTAGGTGCGTAAATCAAGTAGGCGAGCAATATTTAAATGGAGGGATTCCTTATAACTGGCTTGGTCCCTAAATACCCTGATAACATTATTTCCCTCCTTATATTTATCCTCAGACCATCATCCATCTCAACTAGTGTAGGCCTAAACCCTCGGTTCGGTCGGTGGAGTTGGTGGGCCCGGGAATTCGGCGCCGAATATCATCGTGTACAAAACGGGCAAGGTGGGGCCGCTGGCCTACGATTCCATCCTTCACCCAGAACATTACCCGGTCGTGTATTTGAGATTCCTGTGACTTGATGCAAATCATGCCTATTGCCTGCAGTTAGGTCGAAAATTGGACGACTAGAACCCCCATTGCGATAATGTCAGTATCTAAGCGCCGGCGCATGGCCGCAAAGCTGGCCTTCTCAATCAATCGTACGACCCTTGCAATTGCTGAAACCAACAAGGCAGACTGGCTAACAAAACACAACGAGAATAGTCCGAGTGCTACTCTCTGTTGGTTGAGCACTGCTCTTTACTCGTCAACGAATGGCTAGCCTAGAAGAAGGCTGACACAGAAAACGACCACGAAACACCAAACGTCGCCGCGATTCCTTTACATAGCCCATGTATTCCTAAATTAGCGTATTTATTCCACTTTGAGCCACGGCTGAACTGTGAATGTAACCCAATACCTGCAACCACATGGCGGCCTGCAGAGCTTGGTTGCCTCACTGAGTCCCACTAGGAGGCGGTGCACAGCATCTGGGTTTTCTGGTCTTGCTTGCCATCCTTAAATATTACAGCATAGACATGGCTTAATTAAAACCTTCTATCAGTGCCTCACCTATGGTCGAAGTGTTTCGGTGACTGATTATCAGTTCGTCACAATGACAGATCGCAACCTCACACCACAACGCCCTGCGTTACCCCCCTCTCCCTCTGAAGCCGGGAGGTCCTCAGGCTCTATCGTTTCAGGAAGATCGAGCTGGATGAATCTGAGAACTAGAAGCAGGCAGATGCCGCCGTCTCCTAAAGCAGAAAATGACTCGCCATCCGGACTTACACCAGCAAGGCGATGTGCCTCAGCTGGGATGGGGACACGCTCCATTCCTAACGGGGACGATGGACCTGAAAATACTTCCAATCAAGCAGCCGGAGAGGTCGTTCATCTTAGCTTAGGAGTACCTTCTCCCCCGACTGCGGCTCAGAGCGAGCTTTCTAGTCTTCCGACACCCCCTACGCCATCTCCCATCTCTAGGAGGATCAATTCGGCCCCGGAGGTGCTCAGTTTGTCAAATCCGGGCAGACGGTCTTCTCCAACGGAAAAATGGAGCACACAAAAGCTTGACCAGAAGCTTGCGGAGTTGGTTGAGCGGCCCTTGGGACCGACCGATGCCAAGAACACGACAAAAGGAAGTAACTACGTGTTCACGATACTTGACCCAAACGGCCAGGAGAAAAACTTTGTCAAGGTTGGGTTTTCAAAAGACGCAACATGGAAGCGCCAATACCAGATCCAGTCCACCTGTAAGCTCTTGATCAGGCAGGAGCTGAATCCGAACCAGCGCCCGATCAGGCTTTACAAGAGGGCAGAGGCCCTCATCAAGGCCGAGCTCCACAATACGATACACGACTTTGAGTGCCCATATTGCCGAACGAAGCATATTGAGTACTTTGCTGTGCCGGCAGACGTAGCGTTGGAGTTGACTCGGCGTTGGACTGGATTTTGTGAAAAAGAGCCTTGGGATGAAAATGGCAATCTCCATCCTTTTTGGGCTGAGCGACTCTCCGATCGTGAGGCGTGCAGTGATAACGAAGATCACAAACGTCGTGCTGAGCGATGGAAATGGTTTGCGAATGCTTCGCTGTGGGATAGGATCGAGTATAACGTCAGCTGCCTTGGTGAGTCTATATGGCCGCATAGATGGCAACTTGTTTGTTCTTTACAAACAGTGTACTTGATATGCGTCACCTTTCCCGATGCATGGATAATCCTTGTGGGCTGGGTTCTTCATTTATTCATCCTTTTCGACATGATGCTCAGCAACGCTCGGTTTATCACAATGTTCTCTCAACGTCAAACTCCGATTCACAAGAAAGCGTCCCCCAAGAACTCGGACCCTTCCGAGGGTGGAGATGATTTCACTATGCCGGAGGAAGTTGAAGTTGATGTTTTTGGTGATGGTGAGATTCTGGAACCACAGCAAGGCCCGAGGCAGGAAATGGACATTGACTGATGGGCATGGTGAAAAGGAGGGAAATATGCCAAAAAGGCGTATCAATGAGCATGCAGTTAGTGCCCAGATGTATGGCTGTAGTGATTTTGCATCTACTTTTTATCTAATGAATTTACTTGCAATATGCCCAAAGATCAAGTATCACTCGATAACTGGTTGGAAATGTGCTGCTACTGTGCCACTTTTTGCCTATATTTTACCCCAACTTATAGTTATCGAAACGAAGAAGACGGACACACTTTAGACTTCCTTCCCCTTTATATACCTCGTTTCAGCTGGAATGTGGAGTGTCGTGGAGCCGTAGAATCTGGAGAACGGACCATCTCCATCGCGGAAAACCGGCGGGGGTGGGGATCAAGGGTTGGAGACCTGGATGGATAGTGGAACATAGATGGATACATTTCCTGGAGTATCTGGGGTTCGAAAAATTCCTCGTATTAGACCGCAGAGTCATTTTACACTTTGCACAAATCTCACTTTTCGAATCACTACTTGGCGCTGGCGGTGACCCTTAGATGGGCCCCTGGTAACCCCAGGAGGCTTTTTTATTAACGAGAAATATGAACTAGAAAATGAGTGCTTAATCGTTTGTTGTGACTCCCTGCTTCGCCTCCCTCTGTGTCGCATATTTGCGCCACTTGGGGTTCAAGATATAGACGGGAATGCCAAGAATAAAGATGGCGCCGAAAATGCCGGCCAAAACGCCCAAAGTCCACGTGTAGCCGTGGTTGTCGACCATTGGGGTCATGGCAAATGTGATTCCAAAGGACACGACGTTCTTGGTACCCACAACCATGACCAAGGCTGGACCGGGATGCTTCGGGCTCGCTTCCGAGGCAAACGTGGACGTGACAATCAGAACAGCTGTAAAGCAGACTTGATAAAACGACCAGGCGAGAACAATACCCCAGTAGGAGCCGCCACCCTCAAAGGCCTTAGTGGCCATGAACCCGTAGAGCAGGAGCATGGAAAAGCCAAGAACAGCCACGGGAGCAAGCGCAATGAGCCGGTGCTCTGGCTTGTGAATACCGTGGTTACGCTTGGCCATCCACATGACGAATGGCTCTCCAAGAAGACTGCAATAAGCCGCGCCTACCACGCCACCAAAAACTCCACCCAGATTGATCAGACCAATGTCTTTGGGGTTCCAACCATATTGCTGAAGGATGGTGTCGAATGTCAACGACACGCCGATGATGCATCCCAAAACAATGGAGCTGGCCAGAACCACGTACAGGATGGCGGGAGAAGTCAAACTTTGAGCCATCTGAATCCAAGAATTGATCATGACCTTGACTGGAGTCGGGTGTGGCTCAGTCCACGGCTTGATCATCTCCTTGTAAGACTTTTTCGCTACGCCCTCGTCGTCTTCGGTTTGGGCTTGGATCCCGTGTCGCTCAATGTACTCCTGAGCTTGGTCATCAGGAACGATGTGGGTAACGCCGAACTCGTCAGTCATGACCACGCGGCCATCTAGACTGACGGCAGGTCGAGAGAACTTGGTTTCAAAACCAAACAGGACTGCTAACACGAGGCCAACACCGACGGCGATGACAAAGATCCAGTAGTACCATCTCCAACCAAGAGCGGCAGCCTCATAACTGCTGGCCAAGTTCAGACCGCTGCTCAAAACATTTTGGGTGGTCCAGTACAGGCCAAAGATGAAACCGCGCTCATGGAGGAATGTCACCTCTGTCAACATCAACGGGAGGAGAGATTCTGTGGCACCTGTGGCAATGCCAGCAAGAGCCCGGAATCCAAGATGGCTTGGGTAGTCTTTCGAAAGAGCGCATCCGATCGTGGCAGCGAGCACGATAACGGAAGAAATAAGGAAAATAGGTCGTCGACCGAAAGCGAGCGAAACGGGTAGGATGATGAAGTTTCCTTGATATTTTAGTTAGCATCGGTCGAATCCCGCAAAACCAGCTCATTCATACCTAGACCAATACACAAAGAAGGAACAGACAAGAGATAAGCAACGTCTTTAGGGCCGTAGCCGTCTCGACCGTACATGACAAAAAAGATTTTCAACATGGAGCTGAGGCCCTGGCTAAGCGCCAGCGACATGATGGCTGGGAAGAGTTAGACCTGGCATGCCTCGAATGAGAATGTTGGAGCAAGGCATACAGAACCAACAAGTAGTGCCGATGAGAGTCCATCTCTCCCAAGGTTTCCAGTTGAGGGGATCGTTGGGGTTGTTGGAAGGGATGGGAACTTTTCGAACATTGCCGTCCTTGTCGAGAAGGAGGGCATCACCATCGACGTGGCTATCGTGTGTCGGCGGCTTCCCGATGTTCTCCAACATCTCGGCAGAAGTCGCTTGAACATCTTTGTCGCTAGCCATGATGCACGCTGCAGACAGGTTTGCTGGGCCTAGTCAGAGACGGCGATGATGGCTTTTTTTTTCTTTTCGTTTCTTCGTGGTGTTTTCGTGTCAAAGACCGACAGTGAATAGAAAACCTCAGTTACTTTTGACATTCAAATCACTACAATCAATTCTCATGTATTATTATATCTGTCCTCGCTATGGCCGGTCCCCCACCAGAGCTGTTCTCCCTGTTCGATCTTGGCAATGTACCCCAGCAAATCGTGGGGGAAATATCTTTAAGCGCAGGCCAAGGACACTGGCCATCCCCCCTTGATCTCCACCTGTGCTTCAAATTTGATCCTGATGCAACAGTTAGCTAGTCTTTTCTAAGGTAATTCTGTGCAGCCAAGAAAATGCGTGTGTTGACGGAGGGTTTGTCATTCCGGGTGGGGGTGGGCCCAGGAGCACAAGCTTTGAGGCTAAGTCCAAGTCCACCACCAGGTTTAGCATGTACAGCCCTGTTGCGTGGATACCAAGGAGAAATTCAATCGTTCTTTTCAGCCCGCGCACTGCCGTGCTTCATTGCCGTCATTCTCAACATCCCCATGTGAATGTGGACCGTAGGTTAGACCCGTCATGGCCTAACAAGCATTCGCATTGAATATCTGGATGTCGTCATTAGACGTAAGCCAAGAAGCCAAGAAGTCGGAACATATTTTCTTCTTTCCAATGTACGGATCCAACAACCCCTTAAATTGTGACCTGGTCCTTGACCTTGCTAATACGACAGATCGCCTCACGTAGGTCTAGCTATGTCGCCTCTCTCAAACTAAATAGCCTCAAGACACCCCGGTCTCGAGGAAGACGCTGAGAAGATGTAGTGCCATACGTCTTTTCACCTAAAAATGGAAATTGCAACTGAAACCCCTCGAGAAAATGAAACAAGACGCTAGAACCAAGTTCGAGAGAGAACATTGAATGAGTGTACCGGAATATCACGCCTGCTACACTGACTGAACGATTGGTTGAATAGTTCGTTGGGCATAATCTGTGAGGCTGGCCCGGATGTCACAGCCGTCGTTTAGTTGAGCTACGCCACTCGCTTGGCCTCTTGGCCGGGCCAATAACCCCTACCCGAACCGAGTTCCCTTAACAGTTGCCACATGCATCCCATGGCTAATTTTAGTTTCCTTAGGTCTCAATACGATAATCATACACGTTCTCTTGGCATCCCTATTTCCCAAGGACATCTGCATCGGCATCCTAGGAAGCCCTCAGCGAGGGACTGCCCTCACTGCCCCAAGCGATCTACTGCGATCGTCTTCGTCTATGATGCTCTATCTGCGCCCAGTCGTTATGTGGGGGTTTGATTCTTCCATACTACCAATAACCCCTGAGCTATTTTATGAAACTCCAGGTCAACTGTTAGCATGGCTCGAGCGCAAATGGTCCCCGGATCATTCTCCTTTTCGCGACAACTCAGATTCACAGCCTTTCACGCCCCAACCCGCTATCAGCCCCCTTGTTGGAGTGCCATAGAGCAAATGGAGAAACGGTACCCTGGAACATTTTACTAACATATTTTCCGACAGATCTGCTACTCCGTGGTCTAATCAAGATTGGTATCCCACATCCTCAATCTTCAACATCTGATCTTCAGACGAAATCATTTGCACATACAATCAGCACATGCTTTAAATCAGGCAAACTTGGCTGCGGCACTACTACCCCCGAAGGAAAGACACTCTTATTCATGCCAGGATTCTCAAACTCTACATAGCCACTCATTTTAGGACTCTTCAACAAAGGCAGTGCGAGTCTCTTTGGAAGATCAGAGACGGAAAATGACGAAAATGCTTCTTATCAGTGCGATAAAAGGTTCAAGAATGTCGATCATTACTATTTGTACATCACCCTTCGATTCTTTGTTTCTGGAGCATGTGTCTGACTCGGCCTGGATTACTTACTCAATACGCGATGGTCTGGGGCAACATGAGACAAAGGTGTAACCGACAGCTCAAGGCAGAACTATTAGAACCTAATAGTGTTTCACCCAGAGTGTTCTTCGCTCATACTTTTATAAAATGGCTACATTGAAAGTATATTAAAAAGCACTATTGATGGGTTGATCATTCTATCATGAGTCCATGGAATTTGGGTTTGAGCGTTTCAAGCACCACTATCAGCGCATGAAACAACACTTGTCATTAGCCGCCACATTGATCTCCCTGCGCCCACAAAGCGGGACACATGTATAGAATTGTCTCGGTCTGAACCAATGAATGGATGATCTGGAGTCAAGGGAGGGTGCCCAATTCCTAACAGAATAACTGAGACCGTAACAACAATGATGCCCGTATCGTTAAATATCACGGTGATTCCCCCTTTAAGCACTGCTTTCATATCTTAGTATCTTCTTTAATATCATTTATTTAAACCATTTTCTGAAGCAGACTTCTCTGGAGGCCCGGCCCAACTCTGGGTTCTCGCCATGGCAGCCTCCCGTTCGATCTGCTATACAACTCGTCCTGCCATCTCGCAATGCGGCGTCAACATAGTGGCGAATCCAGGATTCCAAACCATAGAGGCCTCACCAATATTCACTTTGGACCATTGGGAAACAAACATCCTCGACTACGGACAGTATGGCAGTGGTGAAGGACATAATGGCGGCGAGTCTGTTAGGCTGTCCATCACCTCAACGCAGAGTAATTCTGACATGGGTGTTTACCAAAATCTTGCTACCATATCTGGAACCCAGTATTACGTCGAGTTCTGGTATTATCTGGAAGCTGTTGGACCGCAAACGGATGCTGCCATGTACTGCCAGTTTGGTGGTTTTTGGTTTCCGGACTTGGCGGTTAATCCCTCGGCTACTCAGGAAAGCTGGGTCAAAGTGAGTGACACAATACAAGCTTCATCTGGAACATCGCAGCTACAATGTTACATACATGGATCATCCATTTTCAACATGAGGCTTGATGACTTCAATGTACAAATTCCATGTTCTGGCATTGAGGAACAATGATGGGCACATTCACTAGTATCTCCAACATCTCGATTGATTCTCAACCTAAAGGGACGATACGTGGAACGGAGTAGTTCCCAGTCTGTATATATGTTGCGTGCATCCCTCGTTGGAGAGCGACATAAATCCGGTCTCATACATCAGCAGCGTCGATGCCTTTCCATGATGAGATAAAGTGTTTGCCTGCAAACGCTTTATCAAAAGCATGGTTAGTTCAATAGATGAGAGATGACCCAAACTAGAAGTTAGAACGTCCGTCTTCAAGAATCTTGGTGAATTTAGGAAGCAGGGCACTTCGAGATTTGTGGCGTCCAATTGAACCCCAAACGTGGCTTTCATGGCGTAGCATCTGTTGTGGCTTGACATCCAGACGCATAATTATCTAAGCGAGAATTATGCTGTGAAACAGATGAGGCTTGGGGGAAAATCATCATCTTCTCAACTCAGCCCCTAACCAAAGTATCCTCTCCAGTGGTCTTATAGCAGCTGCATGCTATCCTAAGACATGTGGCGGGCGCATTTCTCCGAACGGCTAGCCATGACTGGCTATCCTCTCACGGCAACATGGCGGCCTTGGCCACCGTTCTGCTCCCGCTGCTTCTTCTCCTCAAAAAGCTCATCTCTCCGAGTTTCGACCCAAGGGAACCGACTGTGGTGAAATCCAAAATTCCGCTCATCGGTCATGTAATCTCTCTGGCTAGGGAAAGGACTAGTTTCTTTCGACGCCTGCACAGAGAAACGCGTCTGTCGATCTGTACCTTGCCAATTCTGAATGGAAAGATGTACATCATCAACTCGCCGGATTTGATAGCTGCAGCGATGCGAAACCAATACCTCTCATTTATTACAATGTCCCTTGACATTTCTAAAAATTTGGTTTGTCGTCCTCTGCCTAACTAAAAAATAATGTTTGCAGCTAAACATGAGCCAGTTTCAATTATCCAAGAGGCAAATGGAAATTTATTCTCAGCCTGGATTTGCAGATGAAGGATACGGGGCCATCCATGCATCTTTGGCTGGGGATAACCTCAAAAAGATGTTAGCCTCTGGGCTATTTGCCATTTCTGCATCTTTGAATGGTATCAAGCCAGATCCCATTCTCAATATTCCGAACACGTACAGCTGGATAGCAGAATTGATGTTTGGCCCAGTGATGGTGGCGCTGTATGGCGAAAATAGCCCCATTACCACCAATGAGATGCAGACTTTCCGGTAGGCCCACCGTATTCTGGACCACTGAGACCCATTCCCCTGCCATGTTTGAAGTATCAACTAACCCGTACTTTGCAACAGTGATTTTGAAAAAGGCCTTACTATTCTAGCCCTCAATATGGTTCCGAACCTGATCGCTCGGCCTGGCGTAGCAGCACGAAGCCGATTACAATCGATCGTGGATCCGTTTTATCGGGCACGACATGACCACAAACCAGGTGTGTCGGCTTTCATTCGATATCATTCTGATTTCCTACGGAGCCATGGGATTTCGGATGATGAGCTCGGCCAGCAAGAGTTTGTCATTCCATTTGCTGCCGTCACCAACAGCATCCCGACCACGTTTTGGATCATTGTACACATTTTCTCACAGCCAGTGTGGGTGTCCCACGCCCGACAAGAAATCGAGGCAGCCGCTACGATAGCCAGTAATGCCAACGGGGGGCGAATAGCATCCATCAGTACATCGAAACTGCAAATGAGTGCCCAGTTCTTTCAGCATTCTGGCAGGAGACAAATCGCGTCTACAGTGATAACATAGGCCTACGGGAAGTGGTAGAAGATACGTTCTTACGAGAACCTGACAGCGTGAAAGAATATTTACTCACGAAAGGCACCAAAGTTCAATGGGCCTCGTCTGTGGTACAACTGAGCGAGGCCACGTGGGGTCCCAACGCCAAAACATTCGAGCCCGCAAGATGGCTCAACATGTCGCAAAAGGAGCGCCAGTCGTGCCGCAAGAGCATGATTCCGTTTGGCGGCGGCAAAGTTCTGTGCCCTGGAAGGGTGTTCGCAGAGGTAGAAATCCTGGGCTTCGTCAGCGGGATGCTGCTCTGTTTCGACCTCGATGGGATTCAAGTGCCGCGGTCGCAGAACCCCCACCCAGGAATCCCATTGAGAAGCCCAGCATGGGGTGAAACTAAGCCGGCGGCTGAAGTCAAGAGGAGACAGGGCTGGGAGGATGTCGAGTTGCAATTTGTACCATAAGCGAGCGGAGTGTACGAGACTCGGCAGGGGAAATTCGGGAAGGATTTCATGTCGGTGAAAGCGGTCAGCCTCTCTTCGCCCCAGGAGACGCGAATCTAGATCTAGCCGTAATCTAGACAGAAGCTGACAGAGATTGTTCAAATCCACCAACACGTGGAGACTTCAGGGGGTAAAACGAGACCGACGCCCAGTCAAGTAGATGTCTCCATGATCTGAGCTAAATTGGAACGGCCTCGGGTTCGGTAATCTGGCAGATTCAGGAGACTCTAGATCCAGGAAGAGAATCGCAACCAACCAAATCTTTTCCATAGTTGATGCAATCTGATTGTAACATGCAACATGCAGCGGAGTTCATCTCGCATTCGTGTTTGGGGCCCTGGGGAGGGATGTGGATATGTGGGTCTCGTATTCGGCTTGGCCCAGCTATTGACCTAGCTTATCTGCGCAATCAGCCACAGCTCTTGTTCGTTTTCGGATCGGGGGTTTCAGAGTCTTGTATTCATCTAATATGGCAGTTCTGAAGGATAATTGCGCAGTTGGTTGATCAATGAGAGGCTGAAGATCTCAATTGGGAAGCCCGTCGTGGGGTTGGATAGCCACCAGGTTCGGGGTCTGCTTCCACTCCGTGTCCCGACAAGATTGATACTTAAAGGCCTTCGCGACGCTCAAGAATTTCTAAATCGCCATCAGATATCCCTCTTACTCTCCATTACTCTACCTATTCATAATTCTCCCCTTTTTGTTGCCATTACAAAGCGTTGTTTTCATCAAACCGTCACAATGAGCTCCAAAGATCTTATTTCCTACGACGAGGCCAAGAACTCAGCCTTCGACAAGGTCCTCCATAAAAAGTCTGGCGATGCAAAGGGCGGTATCAGTGCCATGGTCGGCAAGGACAGTGCGGCCCATGCTGCCGCCGTGGATGAGTACTTCCAGCACTGGGACAACAAGAAGGCCGAGGACGAGACAGATGCCATTCGACAAGAGAGGACAGACAACTACGCAAACCTGACAAGACAGTACGTACTTTTGACTATAAACTTCCCCTTAAAGAATTTCGAGCTGACCATTCAGGTACTACAACCTAGCGACCGATCTCTACGAGTACGGATGGAGTCAATGCTTCCACTTCTGCCGGTTTGCCTACGGTGAAACGTTCCACCGCGCCATCGCCCGCCACGAGCACTACCTCGCGCACAATATTGGAATCAAGAGGGATATGAAAGTGCTGGATGTTGGCTGCGGCATTGGTGGACCAGCCCGAGAGATTGTCAAGTTTACTGGCGCTCACGTCACTGGACTCAACATCAACGAGTACCAGGTGCATCGAGCGACCAATTATGCGAAGCAGGAGGGGCTCTCCCACAAACTCAAGTTCGTGCAGGGAGATTTCATGGTAAGATTCCTAAAAAAGGGAAAAAAAGAAAAATAACACCCTTTGCGGACCAAGTGCTTACCTGTTCCATCTATTCTTGTTATAGCATATCCCGTTCCCCGACAATTCCTTCGACGCCGTCTACGCAATCGAAGCGACCGTACACGCGCCCTCACTCAAGGGCGTATACAGCGAGATCCTCCGGGTGCTGAAGCCCGGCGGCGTGTTTGGGGTCTACGAGTGGCTGATGACGGAAGAGTTCGACAACGACAACCTGGAGCACCGCCGCATCCGGATAGACATCGAGCAGGGTGACGGCATCGCGCAGATGTTTAAGATTTCCGACGGAATCTCGGCCATGAAAGATGCCGGCTTCGAGCTCCAGCTGCACGAGGACCTTGCTGCTGACGATGACGGCCCCGCGCCCTGGTATTGGCCGCTCGACAGCGACATGTCCTACGTGCAATCCTTCGCTGACGCGTTGACTGTGTTACGGATGAACAAATGGGGGCGCCTTGTCATGCACAACCTATTTAGCGTCATGGAAACGATTCGGATTGCGCCTGCAGGAACCAGAAAGACGGCAGAAAGCCTGGGCACTGCGGCAGATGCCCTTGTCGAGGGCGGTAAGCGGAAGCTGTTTACCCCGATGTATCTCATGGTGGGGAAGAAGCCCGAGGCTTGAGCGGGTCCCGACGACTCAGGACAGGGTGGTGGAAGAGAGGGCTTGAAGCCGCTCGGGTTCTAAGTTTGGGCGATGCAGGAACTATAATAGTAACAACCGGCGGTCGCTGAAATCTCGACCTGGATTGTCGAAGAGCGGGTAAAATGGAAAATGTTAGGGACTGACCGGGCAGATAAGGCGAAGGAAGGATTTGATGTAACCTCCAAACGACAGAAGATATTGATTAGCTTCTTGATTAGTTTTATTCCAACCATACAACTTTATCAATGAGTTAGTGCTCCCGTTTCAACGGATGGAACTGAACTGATCGACATGGCAAATAAGACTAAGATGTGATCGTCTAGGGTAGGGACCGTAGATCGCTAGATACGTACCTTTCATCTCTGGGTTGATTACATCATTCGCTGTGGCAGTCAAGGTGCCCAAGCATCGACCACGCAATCGCATCCCCGCACCTGGTGCCCGTTGACGTTCACATGTCGATGGGTGGTGGCAAGAAATATCGAATTATCGAATTGAGTGGTGGTGGAAAGGGTGACAAATCAAGCCAAATCACCCAGCACAAGGTTAGTTAGGCCCGGGATTATCGGTCTGGTCCGAGTCTCTGCGGGGAGGCCTCGCCTTCACAGCCACCAGCTCTGGTTACGTTGCCCGGGGTCGGGATTCCAAAGCATTTGCGCTGGCTGGAGATGGGAGATGCGCGTTGAGGCGCAGCCATCGGGCACCACCACCCGGAATTTCGAGCATCCGGACTCGAAATAAATGAATTTTTGTTCGCCTGGGGGGGAGGATGCTGAGCGGGGGGCTGACAACGGCTTGCCATGCCATGCCATGCCTTGAGGCAATCATACCAGGCAGCGCCGAGCGCACAGAAGACAGGCATGGAGAGGAAATCCAAAAGGGCCGCTAGGTTGACCAGCCAGCCCCTTGATTTGTGGTTTCGCATTCAGCCCTAGGAGATGCTGCATCGGGGACCTGCTGGGGTGGCTCGTCTGGGTCCGATGGAGACCCGGCAATGTGGCCGATGGGCATGGAGGGGGGGCCTTGTCTGGCAGTTGGCGGATGTGCCGCAACTCTGTTGCTCCATCCCGACGTCGTTGCCAGCGCTACCCAAGGCGTGCGCGTGAGGCTGCAAACCTGAAAACGGTACGCACCCAGGTTTCCAGGTCTCCCGCTGCCATGTCATTGCTGGGCGCCTGTTGATAATCCCTTCGGGTGCTCCAGGTTGCGGGTGGCTCAGCCGCGGCGTTGCAGCGACTTGCAGGCGTGGCGTTGCTGCATCTCACGTCATCGCCTCCCCGTTAGTCTTGGCTCTGTGCTCCGCGTGGACGGTGCACCCGCACCAATGCAACCAGGGATGCAGCCAAAGGAGCCCAAAAGGAAGCGGGCGTCGACTGGTTGAGAGACAGGCGGCGGCGGCGGCGACGGAAAAGACGCTTGCGACGACTGCCGGTTCTAATAAAACCACTAAGACTCGACTCCGCATCCTTCCTCTCGCCCTCTGCATTGCGCTGTTTTGTCCTGTCTCTGTCGGTTCTGCTGTCCTGCGTTCTGTCCCCTGTTCAGCTCCAGCCTCAGCTCGACGCATAATTCTGTACCAGCAGCAGCGACTACCCACGGAATAAACGCAGGCGAAGAAACAAATCCCTGCTAGCCAGCGGACCTGGCCTGCCGATCGCTGGCCGCGAGCTGAACAATAAAAGTCCCAACACCGCCTCGAAACAAGTTTCCCGCCTCACCCAAACCAAACGAAACATTTTGCAACACCGCCAAGATGCTTCGCAAAAGGGAGACCATGACCATCATCACGCCCATCCCGGGCTTCATTCCCCGCCAGCTCGCTATCGACATCCTCCACTCGCACAGCGAAATCATCACCCTCAACCCTCTCGTCCTCGACCACAAGCCCATCCCCGCCCCGCGAAACGCCGCCGCCGATGAGTACTACTCCACCTGGTATGAGATCACCGAGCGCATCCAATACATCCCCGGCACGGGCAAGATGGGCTCCGGCAAGATTAGCTTTAATGGATGCTTCCACAACATGCCCTGGGGCCTGCAGACGCACATTTACGCGCCCATGAACATTGACATGCGCAACAAGTACCGCATCCAGGGCAACCAGCCCGGGATCGAGCCCCCGGAGGCGCCTGAGATTGGCCTCGAGGAGCTCGGCGCCCCCAGAGATGGTCTCTACCTCCGCGAGGACATCGAGATTAAGTGCAACATCACCATGATGTCCTTTGTGAAGAATGGGATGAAGAAGGCGAGCAAGGACATGCTGGCACGCATGATCAAGAAGGCTGAGCTTTTGGATGCCGGCATTCTCAAGGGCATGTTCCACGATGGCAAGCTCAAGACCATCAACCTCGCCGACCGGTCCAACGCCGAAACCCAGCACTTCCTTCGCCAAGACGCCTGCAGCCCCGGCCCGGCGAGCCCTGGCCTGCCCTACCAGCAGCCTCAGCATTCGCCCTCGCTCCCGCAATATGCGCGACCGGCATCTGTTGGAGGTTATCACAACCCGTACCACGCTGGACAGACCCCACCTCCTCCGGCCAACGTTGGCCCGCCTATCCCGCCCAAGGGCCAGACCTTTGCGATGGAGCTCCCTGGCGATTACTACCACCCCACATCGTCCCGATCGCCGAGCCTGCACCAAGGGCAGCCCAGTCCTGGCTACCGCAGCTCAGTCGCCTCGCAGAACTCAGATCCCCGCTGGTCGCACCCCCAGCCCAGTCCAGGCCAGCACTCTCCCATGTACATGGTCTCTGCGGGCCAACCGGCCGCTCCCGTTGAGTTAGCGTCGCACACCGAGACGAGGGAGGAATATCAGCAGGATCGCAAATATTAATTGTATCTTTTCGCTAGAGAATTACGTGTATATGATGGGAAATATCTGGGATTTGACAATGACGTCGTTGGGACGGACAAGATGCAAGGATTCATGCAAATGGCCCGACTATTGGGTGAATTACGATAAAAAAGGGATAGGCGTTGCAGGAATCTTTTGGACAGTGTATTCTCTGGTGCTAATACCCTCTTCAAGAAGAATTAATTTCGTTTGTTTTACAGCGTCATGTGTCATTGTTGGCCCGTTTGCATGATAATAATGACCATTGTGTTTGATGCGACTGCCCCTCACCTCGCTCTCACCTTGTCTGAACCAGTACGTTCATTTACAACGCAAGCAGTCCGTTTTCTGCTCTCCTTTATTTTTTGCATAAACTGTATCACGACAGCCGTCTTTGAAGTCAAACGCTGCCTCGTCGAACTGACCCAAGGTGTGTTATTATCGCAGCGCAGAACAACGATCTGGCAAACTGACTGACGATATGGGTTAGTGCTCAAACGCTAGTTACACACTGCGACGAGCAACTCACCCTAGGCAGACTTGTTTCAACTCGCCTTTGGGCACATAAACGGTTACTCGAATTGAACCGAAGACACAATGTCGTACCTGGACGATGAAGACCTGATGGCCTTCTTCGAAGACCCTCCCGGCGACGAACCCGGCCCGCCTGTCCACCCCGCTCTTCGAACATACGTCAAGGTCAAGGAAACCGTCTGCCCTCACACCTTCATCGAGGAGAACAAGGAATGGCTCGAGAAGCTCCTGCAGCCCGACGCCCGCATCGAGGCCATGCCGCACATCTTCCGCAACATCACCAAGGAGACGATCCGCATTCTGCCGAGCCGGTACAACGAGGCGCTGTTCAAACTGTTCCGCGAGGTGGGCGACATGGAGCGCAGCAACTGGTGCCTCCAGCAGCAGATGGACATGATGGTCGTCGACAGGGACCACCCGATCCCCGAGTGCCCGGACAAGCGCTTCTTTTCAGGCCTCACCGACAGGCTGTGGATGATCGGGCACTGCCTCAACCGCGCCGGGAACCAGCATGGAAGGGAGGTTGAGCGCATCTCGTGGGAGCTTCGGGCTTTTATGGCCTTCTTCATGCGCCAGCAGATGCTGGCACACGCGCAAAGGCAGGTTCAGGCCCAGCAGGCCCAAGCACAACAAGCACAAAATGTACAGGCCCAACAGGAACGGGGACGACGGGTGCGGATGCGGACCCAAAGTCAAGCGCAGGCACAGAATGCTCAAGCTCAGGTGCAGCAGGGGCAGGCTCAGGCTCAAGCTCGACATATTCAAGCACAGGCACATACATTTGTGCAAGCACAAGCGCAGACTCAGGCTGAGGCTCAGGGCCAGGGAAATAGACAGGCGGCAGGTCAAGGGCCATCTATGTGATTGACATGCGAGTAGTGGAAGCGGGCGCGGGGAACTTACTGTCAAACATCTTGACGTTAGATTGACATCGGCTTGGCTGAGGATCAAGCGCTTTTTTGGGTGGAGATCGAGAGCAAATTGATAGCGAGCCAGAATGTAACATAACAAATGAAGATAGGAACAGCCCTCAAACTCCGCACTGCGTCTCCTGGCGTGACTCCATCCCCATCTCGACTGCGAGCCTACGGGATTCGGCTTGATCGCGGGGACATATTTTCCTAGCCAAAAAATTGGGTGCTTGGATTCCGTCCCTAGGCCTTTGATTAGTGATGGAATTGGTGGATTCGTGAGCATGCGGATTTGCGGAGCATGGCGGAGTTTGAGTGAATCCATCAGCGGAGCCTCATCGTGAGTCGTAAACGACGGGGAATATTCGCATCATCGGCGCAAATATGATGCTGTAATTTTTTTGTAGGATTGAATAGCATCGGGATTGAGTTGACGAAATCCGTGTTGTAGGAAGACATGCCAATGTATAAAATGACCATGGAGTTCAATGGGATGAACTCACAGATCAACAGGCGAGAAGAATTCAGCGCAAGCCTCCAATACCTAGGAGACGTTTAATACCAAAACATTCCGAAAACCCCCCCAAAAATGCCATTCATTCAACCATCGGTCCCCCCGTTGCCGTCGGGCATCGATCTCTCTGGCAAAACCGTCATTGTCACAGGTGCCACTGCGGGCATCGGACTCGAGATATCGCGCCAGCTCCTCACACACAAGGTATCCAACCTCATCCTGGCGGTGCGAAACGTGTCAAAAGGCGAAAAGGTCCGACAAGGTCTCATTTCCGAACCCGCTGTCAAATCAGCAAACCCCGCAGCCAACATCAAAGTCATGGAGCTCGACGCAGAGAACTACGCAAGCGTCAAAGACTTCGTTTCATCGTTCCAGGATGAATTCGGGGATTTGCACATTCTCATGGCCAACGCTGGCATCGGCACATTGACGCGCGAGTTTGCGAGTTCTGGGCACGTGAAGAACAACCAGGTTAACTACTTGTCCAACGTGCTGCTCACTTTTTCGCTTTTACCCATGTTGGAGGCCACCGCCACCAGAACTGGGCAACCGACCCGCGTTACTTGGACGGGGAGCCGGGCGCACAAGTTTAACGGGTTAGTTGGCAAGCTCGAACCGAGCAATGGAGACGGTATCTTGAGGCACTTGGACCTTGCGGATGACATCCCCGTACACAGCCGATACGGAATCAGTAAGCTCCTGGTCGCGCTCTTCCAGCTGGAGCTAGCAAACCACTACAAGGCCGACAAGGTCATCATCAACCACTTCTGCCCCGGCATGGTGGACACGACCATGTCGGATGTGCTGCCCATCTACTTGCGCGTTCCCATGAACATTGTCAAGGCGATTCGTGCGCGATCACCTGAGAAAGCGGGGTGGATTGCGCTCAACGCAGCCGTCGTGGCTGGACCTGAGAGCCATGGGCAGTTTTTGGAGGACATGGAGGTGGTTGAGGCACCTGCTTCCATTCGGTCAGAGCAAGGGAAGCGGTTGCAGAAGTTGTTGTGGAATGAGACGATTGATGAGATGGCGGGTTTGGTGAAGCTTCCTGAGTGGGCGCATCACGTTAACTGACAGATTGGGCGACGGGAGGAAGACGCTGGTTGACTAGAGATAATATTTCTTGACAGAATATTTAATTTAATGGCACGTATCATGAAAAACAATAGAACTAATCGTCTAACTAAGTCTTGATGCAAATGACCTCGGCGCTTGGGACTGCAATCCACGCATCTTCATGCTGGCCCCATTTCCTCCAAGCCTGCGCAAGATTCTCCACATCCTCTGGTCGAGCAAATTCGGAACTGACTGCAACTTTAGCAAGCATGGACGACTTGTCTGCAGTCCTTTCGGCCCATGTCTCGCTCCACCATTCAACATCCTGTTTCTCGCTGTAACACCAGGAAGTCATGCTGGACTTGATGTCGGTAAAACCAGCTTCCTTCGCCCACTTGTGGAGCATGCGTCCTGCATTTGGCTCGCCACCATTGTGCCTGGCAACTTTTGAGTAAAGCGATCTCCACTCCTCTAGGCCTTCGATTTCGGGGTACCAGACAAAGGCGCCGTAGTCGGACTCGCGAGCAGCAACAATGCCTCCTGGCTTAGTCACGCGCTTCATTTCCTTCAGGATGCCGACCGGGTCTTGGACATGCTGAAGAACCTGGTGGCATACAACCACGTCAAACGTTCCGTCCTCAAAGGAGAGTTGATTTGCATCTCCTTCAACAAAGTCAATGTTGGTCAAGCCCCTTTGCGATGCCAGGGCCCGGGCCTTTGCAAGAGCTTCGCCGACAAAGTCCAGGCCAGTAATATGGCCCTCAGAGACATAAGTTGCAAGATCTGCAGTGATTGTTCCGGGACCGCAGCCAATATCAAGCACGTTCATGTGGGGTTTGAGATGTGGGAGCAAGTAACCAGCCGAGTTGAGGGCAGTCCTCCAACTGTGCGACCGAAGCACTGACGCATGGTGTCCATGGGTGTAAGTCGCAGCCTCTGTTTTTGTCGCCATTTTCCCGATACCATAAACTGAAGATAGGGAATGGATAGGATCTCCTTCGTCCAAGTGGTGTAGGATACGCTTATGAACTCATTCAAGAGCACGTGATGGCATCCCCGACATCGGAGCATCGATCAATCGCCCATCATTCTTTTGTGCCTAATCTTCACAGAATAAAAGCCATAGTCTCCCATCGGCTAGTCATATGTACGATTTAATAGCGCTTTTGTCTCCTACGGCTTCACGCTTAAATCAGCTATAACGACCACGCATCATTTGTGCTAGTTGGAATAGACCAGCCTCTGCAACAGCCGTTCGTAGACCACTGCGGCGAAAGATCTAGCAGAATAAATCACAGTCACTGCGACTACCCTGTGGCACACGTCTGGAACCGCGGTGAAAGCTTATCGACTCAACTGGATATGGAGCAAGTCTAGAGGCGCAGGAATCTTTCCAAAATAGAGTCTATCTCTGCCTAATTATTAAAAGGTAGCTTGATAGATTAATCGTTGCAATTTACCAAGCTAGCTGGAACATCCTTACGCTGGCCACTCCGCAATGGATGCGAGGCACAGCTTCATGGAGTAACATTCTCAAGTTGAGGGTACCGAAATTTCGGTACTGGACCACGTTCCCATGTGGCTGAATCCACGGTGCTTTGAGTCGGCCAATCTTGAGCGCGATGCAGCGGTGGCGTAAATAGTGTAATTAGCTGGCGTGTCGATCATCTCTGACTCTGGGTAAGGTACAAGGATTGGCGCGGCTGATTTTGAGACACAACGCTTGGCGAATATGACGATGAACATGACTTATCATCAACTAGGATTCGGCTCGACTTTGGCTAACTTTTTTTCTTTATACTTGTCGTACCCCAGATAAATTCCGTTCCTCCTGGCACGAGTCAAGACCGGCAGATGGTCCAAAAACAATCCCGCTGATCGACCACCACGACGCAAATCATATCCACCGGCTTCTCATGTCTCTGTCTTGCGGCTTGCACTTTCTTGTCCAAGCGGGAACATCTCAGCTATAAAGAGGCTGGCCTGCCCACCGAGTAGGGTATTTGCCTCACCAGCCGCTCGAACTGATACATGACTACCTCAACCACACCGACACGCTTCTCCCTCTACTCCATAAGGTCATCATGAAGTTCACTCTCCTCTGCCTCATCCCTCTGGCTGCATCCGCTCTTGCGGCGGACCGCACCCCCTTTAAGGTCCGACAAAAATGTGGCAAGCTCATCACCGCTGTCAGACACGAGGCTGAGGCCAACGGCGAGAATGTCGATCAGCGCCTTAGGGACTTGAGCAAGGAGCACCCTGAATGCCTGGACACCATTGCCAAGACCTGGTTTGGCGACGTGAGTGCAATTTTCAAAGGCTGGATGGCTTTCTCACTAACAACCTGTTTAGGCTTAAGCAGGTGGTCGAGGATCTTGTGGATGTTCCTCATGTTGAAGTTGAAATTATAATACTGGATCCGCAGTGGCAACCACATGGCCGTTGCGAGGATTTTTATACCATTGTTTGCGGCCAATTACTTGGACGTGAGCCTGTTCAAGATGGTGTTCACTATAAGTCATGGGCATTGGAGGCGATTGGTACTGTTTCTGCTTGTTGTCTGTCCTGTATGGGTGCGCGCCAGTTGTTGTACGCACGTCTGGGTTCGTGTGCTAGGTGTCAAAGCTACTAGCAACGTGGTGGCTTGAAGCTGTAGCATTAGGAGTGTTTTTGTTACTTCCGAGGGTTTTCTGGTTGAAAATTAATGCAATATGAATCTAATCTAGGTGCTGGTGCGAATAGGTCAAGTTGCATTTGAAACTTCGTGAGATGTGTTTAACACCTAATTTTTGCATCGGCATGTTCGGCCCCCAGCCAAGTACGCTGGCGTTGCCAGCATTCTCGTAGTATTTACATTGCATAGTTCTTTCGACCCTGTTCATACCGATTGGCGGCGATATCTCTCATAATATCCAATGTATCGCGTTGATTCTGACCAAAAGCCTCTTCCTGCACCTCCAATGCCTCAGTTAGCACCTCTTCGGCCTTGTTGAGTTGACCTTGCTTGCTATATGCAAATCCAAGGTTTAATAAAGGGCCAATTGTTCGAGGATGCCTCTCTCCAGCAGCCTGTTTCCATAATACTAAAGCTTCCTCGTAGATTTCTATAGCCTGAGAATATTTCTTTTAGTCTTGGTATATACGTGCATGTCGAAACAGCGCCAGAATTGTAGAAGGACGACCGTCACCCCTCACTTCTCGTAATAGCTTGAGAACCTCGTCAAGGATCTCCAGAGCCTCATCAAATCGATCTCGGAGAAAATAAATCCAGCTAACACTCTGCAAGGACTTTATAGTCTCAATATGTTTCTCGCCGAGTACTTCGCGTCGGAGCTTCAAGACTTCGAGGAAAAGCTCTTCGGCCTTGTTGTCTTGGCCTTGCAACTGATAGATCCAAGCAAGATTCGATGCTATTGCTATTGTATCCGGATGCTTTTCTCCCAACACCTTTTTGGATTTCTGTACGGCTTCTAACCCTAGAGTTTCAGCTAGGTCATTTCGTCCTTGGTGAGAGCACAAGGATGCAAGAATGCTCATGTTCCGTATTGTACCTGGGTGAATGTTTCCTAGAATATGTCACCTGTTGGAACCTAGTTAATTCAGTCAAGAATACGGTCACGGCTGCAACAGCTGTTGCAGATCCTTGCTGCCTCGGGCAGCTAGGGTCTAGTCACATGACCCTAGTCTAGCCGGCCACAACACCAAAACCCCGCCCGGCCGGGCACCTAGACTAGCAGAACAGACACCTTTTGAGAACCCGTTTTGACCCCTCCTTGTGAGACCAGCTGCTACTAGTAGCGCCTTGTTATTTGTATCCCCTTTGAACTGACATCACCTCATTTGGGAATCTTTTCCAGAGTCTCTTGGGCTTTTGTGTACAAGCCTTGCTGATAGTATGTTTCGGAAAGGATTTCCATGACAGTGATTGTGTCTACGCTTTTCTCGCCACGGGTCTCTTGTAGTATCTTCACTGTCTTTTCGAGAACCTTCTCATCTTCTCTCCATCTATGTTGCCCTTGGAAGTATTTTGAAAAAACCATTAAAAGTTCAACCATCGTGGACTTGTCGCTACAGTTCTCCGCCCACTCAGTCAATCGCATTGCATGCGCCATATGCTTGTACTCTTCTGTCATGATCTGATCGGACTGAGAAATATGACGAAAAATAATATCCAGCGCAATATCTAAAAATAATGACTCGCCTTCCTTCTTCAATTCGGCCTTTGAGATCTCTAACGATCGTTGGAGAGCTACCTTTATTCGGTCTCGGCGTTTTGGTTTTGACGTTTTTGACACCTTGTCCCGACCTTTTGCATCTAGGCTATACCGCAAGCCCTCTTGTACAAGCACATGCATCTCAAAGCTGAGCTCGTTGCCTTCTACCTTTCGAGGAGTAAGAAACGAGAAGTCTCTCAGGCGAGCGATGATCCGATTGAGTTGATTCTGGTCCTGTACTGAATCTCCTCCAGGGCTGCCTCCAGAGCGGGCAGCCTCGGAGATCAAATTGGCCGAAATATGTTGATTATCAAGTTATGCAAGGACATTTAATGCCTTGTAGATGATTTCACTTTCTTGATGGAGGTGATCAACTGACTATGCTCCAAGTTTCCAGGATACTATTAGACACATTGGGCCTTTGGTATCGGTCATATTCGGTTTCTTTTAAGAAGTCCCATCTCTCTTTGCTTTGGCGTAAACTGGACAATTACTCTTCGACAGATATCCTTGTCCGCCGCATATAAGCACCTACCTGGGAAACAGCCAAAGGAAGCGATTGAAGCTCATTGATTAATGCTGTAGCTTTTTGGGCATTTTCCCCCTCGAATTTATCGTTAGTTGTTGTTTCAAGAAGATTCATTGCCTCCTCATTCCGCATGTTGACGATTCGGATTCCTTCTTTAGTGCCAACGAGAGTACCAACGATTCTCTCATCGCGACTTGTCCATAGGATCGATCTGGGCCATTTGTTGAAATATAATCGAACAAACTCTCTGGTGTTCTGGATAAAGTTCCTACCCCAAATAGAGCTAGGTTATCGGCGTTGTCGAACACAAGAAGCCATTGCGTCTGTTGTTTTATTTTGTCGAATATGGCTTTCAGGAGCAATTTGCCGTCGAGACTACTGTCTAGATCAAGCTCCTTGGAGATTCTTTTGCAATCTTGCGTGAATGTGGTTTCATTGTTGGCATGAATCCAAAAGATCGATAAGTTAACATTGTTGTGAGCTCGACAATAGGGATATTCGAGAGTAATCTGAGTTTTACTGAACGAGTCAGCGACTTCTAGTGATAAAGACACAAGCGACCTACCCTGAGCCCCCAAGGCCCCATAATGCGGCGCAGTTATACTCGCTCGTTTCCGGGAGAATTTGATTTAGAACTTTGAAGAGGTCTGGCCGGTCCACAACATCTCGGTTGCGAGGGAATGGGATGATGACTTGAGGTTTAACGGGAGAGGAGCCTTGGACTGGGTAGTTATAGTTACCCAGAGCCAAATTTTCCGTTGGGGCTTCAGCGTATGCCTGGAATGTTCTGCGACCAATAGGTATCAAGGCTGAAATCCCATCCACCCGAAGTTGGTGTATCTGATTATCGGTGCGTTGGTACTGCTGCAGAAAAGCCTTGGTTGCAGATGCGGCTGTAGCAGCTGCATAGGCTTGCCAAATTTTGTTCTTATGGCTGTCAGCATAGTCGCAAACGCCCTTTATCACAACGCAAGGGAATGTGCTCCAGATGCCTGCGCTCTCCATCTCAAACCCCAGCAATTGATGGTCTTTGGCGATTTGATCACGGTCTTCCCCCGATTTAAAAACGGTGTCGCCAGACCCAATTTTTCCGATACGTACTGATGGCAACTGAGTTTTTTCGGTTGTTGGGAGGCGTTCTCGCTTGATGATATTTTCTTCCTTACAGCCAAGCTTGTCACAATTTTCCCCTCGGGATTCGTCGCAAACTGAGGCAGGGTCCCTGCTGCATTCAACGCATTTCACCGGCAGATTATGTTTATGACGGTAGCTTGGCATAAATAATCGATCTAGTTTGATCCCAGGATATTGATATGATTTCCCGCTCCGATTCCCTGATGACTTGCTCTGGATCTTTTTAAGAAAAGTAGCCGTTTGTTGCTCAAGTTCTGAAAGCCCTCGCTCTGTTTCCAATAATCTTACCATGCTGCGGAGATCTGTGGGCAATCTCCCGAGACTGTCTTCGAGGGTATCTCGCGACACAAATTTGTCGGGATAGCGCCTACCAAGATCATATTGGACAATAATTTTACCGATAATGACATTGCCTAGAAAGATCTCTTGACCTAGCTTTGGATTCGGCACCCCGCCACATATGCCGGTCAAGATAGCAAGGCGGATGTTTGGATAACTAGACCGAAGTCTGGCCGCGGTGCTGGCAGCGCTGGCCTTGCCCATTTCTGGCATGAGGAGAAGGACGACATCGAGGCTTCCCATGCGCCCATGCCTATAGGAATTCGTATCTCCGGGAGCACTGCCATAAAGATTGCGGCCCTCGCCCCGAAACTCGTCAATGAGATGCGAAACCGCGTCATGTTCGAGTGGTAATGCGCATATGATGGCAACCTCAAAGCTGCTGCGGGTAGGCGGCGGGGGTACCATTGCCTTAGGATTTCTGAAGACACTTAGGAGACAAGACAACTAGAGGTAGGCCGGCACGTGTCTCTAACCGGCTCATCACAGACTTGAGGTTGTTTGAAAAGCTGCTTGATGTCAGCTTACTTTTGGTAGTGTTTGCGCGTAATTGAATCAGCCATTCACGTGAAGTCGCTTGCCTTCAGCCTGGTAACCACACGGCAAAATCGATGGTATGCAACTACGACCAATCACGTGTATACAACAATCAGGATCCATACAAAGTAGAAAAATAATGCGAGTAATGAAAGATTGGAGTATTAATGTCCCGGATAGTCTTATATCTATCAACAGTCGTTACCTCTCCTGCTTGTCGTTGGACTGCTGTGCCGAGGGGCATGGCGGTGTCCCGTTTTTTATGTCGCGCATAGGCCTGGTTTCAAGATGCCTTGGCTGGTGGATCGCTCTCCAGGATGAGTTTCATTCCAGGGTCGCATTTCTCCATGGCCCTCTGATACGCATCTCTCTGGCAAATTCTTCCAAGATAGCTGACAATGTTTGGATACTCCCCCAAACTGTATGGAAAGAAATGCCGTATTGTCGTCAGCGAGAAGACAACCATAATGTCCGCCACGGTGAAGTCCTCGCCAGACAACCACTTGTTGTCTCCAAGCCTTAAATTCAGAGCATCCAATGATTTATGGAACTTCTCGATTCCAATCTTAACCGCCATACTTTGTGTACCATTTTCGTTTTGGCCTGAAGCCAGTGCCCGAAGGAGGGCCGGTTGAAAGGTACCGTCGACCCAGTGCCACCAGTACAGAAAGTCAGCATAGTCGGGATGCGTGCTCGGCAAGAAAAGGTTGCCGTTGCCGTACTTGTGGCAGATGTACTCGATGCAAGCACAGCTTTCTGCCAGGGTCAGATCTCCGTCCTGGATGACAGGTGCCGCTCCCATAGGATGCAAAGCCTTGTATTCTGGCGGCGCAAGGATAGGTGCTCGATGATAAAATTTCAGATCATAGTCAATGCCCAGCTCCTCACACACCCAGGGTATCCTCTCTGACTGGGAAACGTGAAGGTGGTGGATGAGGAGAACCATGGTGGAGTAGGGATAGGAATTCGAGAGCAAATTGCAAGAATTTGGGTTTATCACAGTACACCAATGCACCAGATTTCAGGGTGTAAAGAAATCTGTGAGTTTACTGGAAGACAAAGATGCTGAGGTGGGATGTTGAGATTTATATCTACTTGGGATGAATTTTCCGTCCATGAATTTTCCGGTCCAGACAGGGGCGCAGCATGGACTGACCTAATGTGGGTCAATCCGATTGCTAGGGTATCCGAGGTATCCGCCTCGCCGATTATGATGTCAACGTGGAGATATTGCATTCGAAATGTGTAGAATGATTTTTGAACAGCCAGGGTATGCCTTTTAAATCGGGGAACCACAGTGTATTGTCAGTAATATGGTTGTGCGATTTACGAAGCCATCTACTCAAAACCGACATTGTTGGCATTATCCATCCCAAGATAATCAAAATCCAAGACATTCCCTTCTAATTTAGACATGTCCGACAGGCCCCAATTGTTGAAAGAATGCAGCATTCGCGAATCGAAAAATAAATTTCCAATGTCCAATTCTGGCATCCCAACTATTGGGAAGTCTGTTGCCAAAGCCTCCTGGTCGGATAATGCGCCTTGATTTATATTATTTGATGTTTGTTGAGCCCATGCCTCTTCTGATTCTTTCTGCTGAGTTTGAGATGACAAAGATTGCGTAGTGAATAAGGGTCGGTGGTCCCCGCCTTCAACTCCGTGAGAGATAGGAGTGGGATTCGACAAACGCCCAGGCGTAGTTTCGGGGTTTTCTCTGTTTTGATATTCAACCGAGGTTGATTCAACATTCTCTTGGATCCCCGTCGTGGGATTGTTGCTTCGCAAACAACTAGTAACGTCGTAATCTCTGATCCCAAGATCGTTGGTCTCTTCTCCTGGCTGCACGTATCCGCATCTGTTGGATCTCAAAATACCGTTAAACTCCAGAATCGACGACCTTGCATGTGTAGCGGTGACTTTGAAGTCAGTGAGTTTGGCCGGATCAATAGATTTGGGTTCATCTTCGAGTTCAGGCTTTCGCGCTTTGTGGACCTTATACAAACAACAGACGTGTATTTTCTAAAGGAAAGCTTGTTAGTAACCTGTCAACTATTGAATGCGCGAAATATTACCAGTAGTTTGGCGAATGAGTAATAAGTGGCCATGGTGTGTATCATTTTGAAGTTTGCTTTGACATTATTCTGCACTCGTTCTTTCAGTGCCTCATTTTTGGACCACATGAATGGGATCTGAATAGCGCATCCGCAATATGCTGCATAGGCAATAAAATTTGGCATAGCCGGCAACTGTGGATGCGTATTTAGGAGAGCATCGATGAGGGAAGATGCGGAGGAAGCGTGCTCAAAGGCCACTTGGGCAGACAACTGCCGAGCAGAGGACCAAGTCTCATCTCCGGGCGCCCAGCAAAAGACCGGTACTATGGATGAATGAAGAGCACAAAGGGATTGGTGATAGAGGATATTCGTGAGAAATACCTTTGTCAGATCATCTTGTGGGACACTCGGGATTCTCTCTGGCGTTAACTTGAAATCTGCATGAACCTTCCACCACCACTTGGATATGTTTTCGTCTATAGCATGGATTTCCGTAATCCTTGCTGGAAGAGTCAAGTCTGGTAATCGGACCGAAGAAGCGACCGAAAACCTGTCCAGGTAAGTTGATACCATGAAACGTTATGCAAGTGTAATGACCTTACCAGATTGTCAGTCCGCGTATTAATTCACTGAAAATCCCCCCATTTCTCTTCTCCGAATTTAAACAAGTCAGAGGATTTTTTGAGACCCCTTGATCAAAATCTTCCTCGGGCCAGGGCAAAGGTAAGTTCTGCATGTCACTGATGGTTTCAAATGAGGATAATGCATCCAGACTGTAACAATGGATGATGTAGCAAGCCCAAGAGCGGCGGCGTCGTATCTCATCTTGCAAGGCACTTTCTGAGAGACTTGATTTGGGTCCTGGGCCAACGATACGGAGCAGCTGCGAGGCATTTCCTATACACGCATGAGTGACGTCTTCATCTAATGAGGGTAGACTGTTTCGCATGCCTTTGTGCAGATGACTAATTCTCCATGAACCTTGGCTGTGCCAAAACAAACTCAGGTTACAGAATGTGACAACGTTTTCCTCGCGTAGCTCTTCGGCTTCTTGGAAGACCAATTTTCCGGCTCGTTTAGCCCATTCGATCATTGAACCTGACTCTACAAGGCTTAACTGGCCGGCTGCATCCTTGTAGAACCTGATATGTGTCAGCGGGCATTCAGTAAGTTCGGTCGAAATTCGTACTTGGCGCCCCAGGCACAAACACTCAACAAAATATGCTGGGAGGCGGTTCCATCTGCAACTGACTCCAGAAAAAGTCTTTTGTGAAGTAGCAGACTGGCCTGATATACATTTTGGAAATACAAGTCAATGAGCACCAGAACCAGAGATTCTGTTATTCCGATATCGAGATATCCCCTATGAGGCTTGGGTGAAGACCCAGAGGTGACTTGCAACAGGTCTCGCGGAGTCTCGTCGTTGGCAGCTTGATTTCGCGACATCGCTAACGCTGAGGAGCCACGGCGTGGTCTCTTCCTAGGTTGTGACTGATTTGAACCAGAGCCTCCCCTGTCATAGATGCACTCATGTCTCAACCTCGCGCACCGCTTGCAGCTGGGGCGCTCCCCCGTGCAGCGTATCTGACGGCTTGTAAGCAGTGCAACATTTGAAGCGCTGGGAATGGCGCCACCTTTTGCGTTTTGCATGTCCAGCATGCCTTTCTTGGACGACCGGGACCAGTGCCGCCAATCATAACAATACGTCAGAGTTTTTACAAGCGGTCTTCGTATTTTCGCCTGCGTATCAAGACAGAGCCTGGCGCTTCTTCGTAGGATGGAGCGGACCAAGCAGCTAACAGTGGAGAATTTCCCGACCGCACGGAAAATTCACGATTCACTCAGTCAAGTGGGGCGAATGACGCTGCTACTATTCCGTTTCCGGCCATTCCGCTGAGAATGGTTTACAAACACGGCGGTCAGCAAATGAGCAACCATGTTCTGAGGAGGATCTAAGTGGTCTAGAAATTGTCGGCATCGTAGGGCACTGATTCAACACAACACTTGCACATCACCAACGGAAACATTGATTCAGAGATTCCTGTTTTTATGCAACCTATGTACCAGCAGTGCCAAGTTCTGAAAGTATTTACAAGTGTGAATCCGACAAAACACTCCTCCAATTCATGATCAACCTGTCATCCGATTATACCATTGCGGGAACCTTGATCTCGCTAATTGTCCAGACCTTGCCGCCGGAGCTGCTCGATAGCCCAGAGTAGGTGGCTCCCTGTGAAGTAGCAATGGTGTTGCCAAAGTTGGTGTCGACGCCAGCAAGCGTAATCTCAGTGTCGATGTATTGCTGCTCGGCGATGGTGCCACTGCAGTTGTCGTTGCACTCGGTGCCAGTGCCGTAGCCCCTCATGTAAGGGCCTGACTTGTACTCGAAGGAGCTCAGAGAAGCGCCAGTGTCGGCGTCGGTGACTTCCTGGCGCCAGGTGTCGTTGTCGTCGAGGAGCGTGTAGACGATCTTGACCTTCTGGGTTCCAGAGACGGCGCTCCCGGTGCCATCGAGCTGGCCAAAGGAGCCGAAGAGGGAGGCTCGGACGCACCACTGGCCGGTGGTGGCACCGCACCACGAGTTATCGGGCCAGGACTCGAGAGTGGTCTGGACGAGGTCGCCGGTGCCGTTTGACATGCCGGGCCAGAGGAAGAGAGCGCCGTTCTGGGTTGAGGGCGCAGTGCCGGGGATGAGGGTGGTGACGGCCTTGACAATGGTGGAAGTGGTGGGGCCCAGAGACACGGCACCACCCCAGCTGTCACGGGCGTGCAGTGAAGGAAGAGCCTCGCAGACGCCAGCCAGGCCAGCGGCCATGGCAGTCAGAGTTCCGAGGACATACATTTTTAGTTTTGGAGAAGGAGTTCCAGGTTCACAAAAAAAAAAAGCTTGTCAGCCAGCTGATGAAAGGCGAAGTAAAGAAAGCTTGGTTGCAAGGCCGTTGCGAACAACCAGTGCGGATAGGCACTATTTAACAAAGCGATGACCCGATCCTCAGTTCATCTCGACTCGCTGATCCGCGACTCTGGAAAAATGCTGCCCTCCATCTAGCTTCACGGAAAATTTGTCTCGAAACAGGGGACCGCCGCGTTTCTGTCTCAGGATGTTCTCCCAAGGCCAACTCCCCGGACACGACCAGGGTGGGCTCCATTGCGACATGATGAACGCACGTTATTCGGAGAGCCAAGCGCCGTTTTGCCGACCCTGGGCTCGGCCGGGGGACGCTTCTCCGGATTTCTCGAAAAAAAGCTAGGGTTCGATGGCTTCCAGTCCTGCTGGTGAAACATATCCCCGTGTATACGAACCCCATTACTGGGTAGCCTGGGCTGGTCTTGGCTTCCGAGTTCCCGGTTCTTGGGCTGCGGCCTTACCAAGACTGGCAGCAAGCTCCGTCGTGGGCCCAGGGCTTGCGATCAAGCAAAAGAATACGGTTAAAGCGCCCTGCAGCCTGTGTGTTCGGATGAAGATGGTGCGAAAAGTGAGAATTACTGTTGTGAGCGCTGCCGAGGCAATGCACTCAATGGATATGCCACAATACGTTCAACGTGAAGGCCCGAATGGGTTCTCGTAGTGGGCGAAAGCTCCGTGCACGTCGTAAACCAGATGAACGCCTGTCATCCAGTCTAACCATGTAACTTTGAAACTGGAACTAATCTTAGGTTAAAGACAGGATGTGCACTCCATAGCGCGGCGTCTCCTGTCTCACTAGTCTGTAAGTGCTGGGAATAGCACATGGCATGACTGCACATTCGTGGCTAAAATCATCATTGGCAGTCCGATATTCGCTGCATGGAGCCCTGCCAAAAGACTATAAGTCTCAGTATTTTCAGCTGAAATAAATGAACAATACCTAAATGAGCTTATTCTCCTAAAGATAATCTCTTCGGGTGTTTTATGATGATTTTACTTTAGAAATTATGGTTGACCAGCTAGGTGACCGTAGTGGGGAAGTACCTCCGTTACAATTATTCAAGGGTTGGATTGTACTGGCGTTACGCCAACCCACTTAGTGAACCAAATCAAGAGTGCGACACGGTTGAGATGTAATCATTATCCTACCGGGCATAGGGAATGGAGAATTTTGAATGGTTAGCTGCAATTATCTGTTGGGGTAGCATTCTAAAACGGGTAACGGTGCAGCTCCCAACCTTGGGTTCAGCCTCGCGAGATGGCAAGCGGCTGTGGCGGTCGCGTCTGTGTCGTGACAGCCCGACGCAGTTTTGACACGAAAATTGCCCGAAAAGGAAGAGATAGAGATAGCCGAGCATCATCATGTCCAGCTCGAAGCGTCGCGGTCCCCTGGCGGGAGATGAGGAGAACTTGGGCTATGCGCCGCCGTTCATCACATCACATCGCCGGAAGCCGCGCTCCAAGGTGCCTCCAGACTCGGCCGAAGATTGCCGCGAAACGAACTCTACAGACGCGATTCTTGGCAGGAAACAGGCAATGATGCAACTCCCGAAACCATGAGCCAAGGCCGATCCCTATTTTATGGTACAAGAGGACAGGACTCAGACAGCCAAAAGTCTGAACTTGGCAGGCCGACGGCAAGCAAGGATGACGAAGAGGAATTCTCCAATCTGTGGCACAGCCTCAAGACCTTGTCTGAGCTCTATACGAATGATCTCGTCAATCGCGCGCGATGGGATCCGCGATGGCTCAATATCACTCACCGCGAGCGATTCAAAGGCCTACAGTCGACCTCCGTCTCAGTCATTGAATATCTCGCAAACGACACTGTTGAGCGGAGCGATTTTACAGAGAGCGAGAACAGACTTGCCAACGCACTCGAGGCGCGACCAGAGGATTCAATGGTGCGTGTGATTATGGTCAGCGACTTGAGCCAATTTGTCATGGGCGCACTCGGCCATATTTATTCCGTCGAACCAGAATTCTGGGTCGAGCATCTCGCCAACTCGGGCTACAGTGCCAGCGATCGTGGGCTGAGGCTCAAGAACGCCGCCCGGCTCAACTGGGCCGAGCGCGAAACAAGTTTTCGGCACCGTGCTACACCCGGCCCGGGCCAACGAACCGAATTGAACCTGCCCCGTCGCAGGCGTTCTCACAAGTGGGTGCACATACGCTGGGGCCGCCTTGGCCTGCTCCATTACCTCGGTCATAAAGGCTTCTACGAGGATGAGATTGACAAGCGCATTGCCGATGGGTGGTGGACAATGTTGAGAGATGTGGTTTTGGACAAGCACGGGTTGTTGATGACGGAGAAGAGAAAGCTACGTGCAGAACAAAAGGCTCGAAGAAAGAAGAAGGAAGCTGAGAAGGAACAGAGAAAGGAAGAGAAGGAAAAGCAGGAGAAAAAAAGGGAAGAAGGAGATCGGAAATGAAGGCAATCGAACAATTAAATCCGATCAAGATACATCGGCGAGGATCAAGGCATTCAATATCTACAGTGCTTACAGGACGTTTCAAAGTCTATCCTACGACTTCGGATGGTGGAGTAATTGTGATCTACGAGTGATGGCACCCGAGGGAACTGGCTACTGGAACAACGTTGACCAGGAAGGAAAAAAGACGAGTATGTTCGGGCCATGAATGCGGCGCTCCTAGCACGACTAACACGACTGCAGTGATCATCTTGTTTGACCCCACGAGGCGCATACGACACGATAAGACAAAATAAGAGATTCCCTCGCTCACCTTCATGCCTCGCGCCACGGAGATCGAGTCGTACACCGAAGAGGAGCCTCGCCGAACCGCCAGCCTCGACGAGACCTACCTCGATCCACCACCGCTCCCTCTGTTCCCGAAGAAAGAGATGCGAAGAATAAAGTTTGCCGCAAGAGTAAAACATATTGGTGATAAGAAGAACGAGCTGAAGCGGAAATTCGCGATTGGTACCACAGAGCCCGAAACGTCTGATGAGCAGAGTAGAGATGGGTCGGAGACGGAGCCATACTACACTAGCGATTCCGAATATCACGAGAAGTACCGGACAAAGATGCGTTCCTACTCAACAGACTGGTACACACGAAACCGAGATTTTGCCCGCAAACACTCGATATCTACCTTTGATCTTGTCTCCCGCTACATAAGCACTATTCCGACCAGCCAGCTCGAAGGCGATTCACTCATCTGGGCAACCCTCACCTGCGTGTCGCTTGATGACTTCTGGCAGCTCTTTGCTGAATTCCGGCTGGTCATCGATCATATAGACGCTGACCTGGGCGACGAGCTGCACACTCAGCTCGTCGAGTCCTCCGGTGCCATGGCCAGGCAAAATGCCGCCTGGGTCCGATCAACGACCCGAGAGCTTTCTGAATGGGTCAGCCACATTGCATCTCATTCTAACGTGCCACTATTGTCTAAAGAACTGGAGTGCGAGTTCGAGGAGCCGAAGCAAGAGTTGCAGTCGCTACAGAACCGCGTGGACCAGACGCTCAATTTGCTCATCGCATCCACGAGCATCTCCTAGTCCGAGCTCGTCATCAACTAGACCGAAGGCATCAACATACTAACAAAACTCGCCTTATTCTTCTTTCCCTTGTCATTTATCACGTCCGTCTTCTCCATGCAGGTCCTGGAACTGACCGAGGCGCCGCCCCTGATTTGGACGTGGGGCCTGGCCCTTGTTCTTGTCTTCCTCGTTTCGTACGTTATACGATCAATCCTAAGATCTCCTTCGTTTCCGAATATCACATCGCTCTCCCGTGCAGCAATCCTCAATCGGTTTATGCCAACTCGAGCCAACTCAGCATCGCGCTGACTCAATTCCGTAGAGAACCTTGCCGTTGCCAAGTTCATCATCCTACTCTTGTGGATCGCTCTTCTTTTTGTATTTGCCTTTGTGCTCATGGTTCTGTATTACTTGTTTTTTTTTGTGCTCCTCCTCGGCATTTGTATCAGCGCTGTAGTCGTTGCAATTTATTTCATCATCCAAGGATGGCCGGATCAGGCCGTCTTGGTGCCCTGCTTCATCTCTCTTGCAGTCGCCGTGGGCGGTATGGCTGGGAGTTACCACTGGTCCGGCCCCGTCCTTAATAGGTTGAATGGATGGATATTTATGGTAATCAATTGGATAATGGAAGTCATTCCGCAAAAAATGGACAGTTGACCATGAGGATGACAAAGACCTGGCGACGGAAGGAGTGCACACGCACAAGAACCATAGACTTTTTGTACCAACTGTCTAGTTTTATCAGTTCTGAAATATATCTGTCTAATTTTTGGGGTATCTTGAGAAACGCTAATTTGAAATGAACTACCGTCTGTCCTCGTCTCGCCCAGGCCAGAGAATCTTCTTGTGCCGGATAGCATGAATCTGGCCAATGAGGACAAAAAACCACATAAGGACGAGGCAAATGGACATGGCACTGGCTACCCATTGGATGGCCTGGCTTTCAAATTCCTGCCCAATAAAAGCCGTCGCGAGTGTAAAGCCGACGTTGGGAAACACGAGCGCCCACCACACCATGGAGAAGCGCAGCCTCCACTTGATGCCCACGGCCACCACGGCGAACAGACTAAAGGCGAAAAACCAAAGCCCGACGCACCATATCCAAACGCCAATCCAATCTGCCATGATGCGCAGCACCTCAGCGGCCATGGGGTGCTTCGCAAAGTATCCGTAGTCGGTCGGTACGGAGCGAGCCATTCCGATGATGGCCACGGTGGTGTAGCCCGAAGGACCGACCGCCATGAACATGCCCGGCCTCATAGGCGGGGCTGGCAATCCGTCCTGCATGAGCCGTCCCAAGTAGAGGGGGAATACGAGCGTGGCAACGGTCCATCCAAGACCCTGATAAGTAACGCCTGCAACCAGCATCGGAAGTCGTTGCTCCGGCGGCTGCGACGGCATGATGGAGGAGGCGAGCGTGCCCGTCAACATGGCCGGGAATATGGGCAGGATCCATGCGGGCGTCATGGAGTGGATGGGCAAATGGGCGCCGTTGAAGAGGACGAAGAACTGAACAACGGCCGAAATGGTGGAAACGGCCGTGTAGATCCAGAAGCAAACCCGCAGTGCTACCGGCAGCCAAGGGCCACAGGACGGGACACCGTACGCTGCAGTGTTGGAAAGGATGGTCGCCACGCTCAACAGCGAGCATGGGAAGAAGAGACTCTCGGTCGGATGCATCAGGCTCGCTTTCAGAGCGGGCGGCGATGACACGAATCGAAACGTCATTCCAGCAACGAGACCCAGGAACAGCACGATGGTGAGCAGAAAGTAGATCTTGCCGATGACGTCGAGCCCGCGAAACTGGTGCGGTTGGCCGTGCAGCAGCAGCGCAATGCCGCCGGTGCCCATGACGAGAGTGAACCACGCCCAGGTGAAGTGCCTGAAGCGCTCGTAGAGGAGCACGCGCGCCAAGGTGTCGGCCGACTTGAGGCGTTGTTCCGCCGCCCGCGTGTGTCCCTCTTCCCAGTCGTCCTTTTTGAGCGTCTCGGCGTGGGCCATCGGGAGCCAGTGGTCAAGAAGACTCTTGTGGTTGGTTTGCGTCTGCATGGCCGTTGTCACTCGCTCCACGGAGCAGGTTGACTCTGCCAGAAACACTTGCGTCGATCGAGAACGGGGCGTTTCGAGGTCTGCCCCGAAGACCTGTTCTTGTGGATGTTGCGTCGTGGTGGGCGAAGTTTGACGGTGAGCGACCGTCGCGTCTGCAAACAAGAAACAGCGGCAGGCGGGCGGGCGCAACGGCGGGCGCAGATTATTCCCGGGTGTGGCTATGATTCGACGACATCGGACGTCGTGTGCCCAGAGGCCAGCGAGATGCCGAATTATGTATTCCCCGATACGTGGCTAGCATGCGATTTCTTTCTTCTTTTTTTTAATCTGGCTTCCATGTAAACAATTATCCCAAAACCGGCATTTGCAAGCCCACAGGCGGATTCAGATCCAGGCTAGGGAGGCCAAGCTTCCGTGTCCCTGCACTAAGGCCCGTGGCGCACCGCTGGCGCCGGCGAGCAACCCTGTATTTGGCCTAACGGGCCCTGCCACACGGCAATCGATCGAAAAAATTGGCGGGATACCCAGGCCAGGCGGCTGCTGACTGTAAAGCGTACTTCACGATGCAGGATTATACACCGTTACATAATAAAGCAGGAGGGCATCATGTTATATTACTGCTCGTTACGCAGCCTGAGCTAAGCATTTGAACCCTTCCACCATCTACACAAGCACCTGCACAAGATAATTCCCGCTTGTTCGATTAGGCACCTTTTTTTCTTAACTTGTTAGTCCTGCATGGCCTGCATGCAAACGCTGTAAAGGAAATTCCGTGTTGCACATCGTTTCTCGCGCCGCCTAATCGCTCTCCGCGGATGTCATCGATTTTTGCCCATAGACAACATTTCTGCCACATCGCATTAGCAGACCGTCCTCATTTGCCAGGAAAAGCACGTACATCAAACTGATCGTAATATTTTTAGCCTTGAACGCCTCATGCCGCATCCTCGCGACCAAAACTTGCATCTCCTCAGGGCTCCACCCAAGAATCTGGCCCAGTGGAACCACGACAAAGCCGTTCAGACCCATGTCCATATACAGCTTGACCAGGCTGCCGATTTCTTTAACCTTCTTATCCCTTGGCCAATCGCACACTGATATCTTGAATATTTTATAGGTGATTTTGTCAAAGCCTGCGTCCACCGCATACCTCTGCAGCTTGCCGTCAGAGAATTCGAACGTGCGATTGGTCTTCTCGCTGCACTCGAAAAAGAGCCGGGCCCATTGCTTGAAGATGTCATCGCAACATGTCAATCAGTCAGGGCGGTTTGCGCAAGATGAGTCATACCGTTTATCTTCAATAACAACATCAGGGTTGTCAGAGCGCATCTCCATGTCTTGCTCTAGGTGCTGAAACCAACCACCCAGTTTAAGGTGCTTGTACATCTGGCGATACAGCTTTGGCCAGTGGCGAATCGCGCCATGCAAGTACCGGATATGGATAAAGTCAAAGTGGTTTTTGGGGAATGTCCAGTCTAATTGAACGTCGTCAACCCGAAAGTACAAATTCGGCGGAATGCATTGAGGCTGTGTTGGTGTGATGTTTACTCCCACGACCTGACACGATCTAAATTTATCGGCCATTTCGCTTCATATCGTTAGTACTTCTAAGGTAATTCCGAATGTGTGAGCCAAACAAGGCATAAATACCCCTTCCTGTTCCGACATCTAAAATCTGCTACTCCATCGTCAGCCGAGACTAAATCCAGGCCCAAAGTCGAGTCTCATCTCAGGATCGTTCCCGATTGGGGCGACATACAGCTTATATTTCATCATCATTTTAGTCCACTGATGCCTGGAAGCGAAGCTTGTCAGTAAATTGTGGCAAATCATGTTGGGAGCCCATACGCAATGCTCAACGCTTGTAAGTGCTGGGCATCGTTGGGTGCCCTGTCAGTTTTGTTAATTTAGACTCAGAAATGCAGGCCAAAGAACTAGTACCAGTATTCAGTTGTTTTAGATGATGGGTATGTTCTGCCTTGAACTCGACGGCACTCGAAAAGACTTGACGATACAGACAAGGTGGAACCGGCGTGCCTAGAGAGCGACCGTTCAGTTTTGTCCACAGATTAAGATCAAGCATTCCAGCCTCTCAATTTACCTCTCAGTGTCAGAGACAGAGTCAGTATCTTCTCGATCAACAATTCCAGGGTCCTTTCAGTGAGATTAGCTATAGCGGACGGGAAACCGTGGTGTCAAAATGATGCCGTGTTGTGTGAAGAAGTAAAGGTGCAGACTAGGATCCTGTGCGCAGGCACATACCTATTCTATAGGCTCCTGCACGCTGAACAAATATGCTATGTCTAATTGTCCGCTGGCAATAGAACCATGGTTTAATTGGCAGGGCCAAGGGAGCTTGATTCGGAGGTGGGAAGGAGCAAAAGTCGAAACCCATAATCCAGGGCCAGAAACCACGAGGAGTTGAGTGGTGGCGGAGGGTAAAACATATGTCCCATTAGAACACATTACCAAGGCCTGACCCTGCAAGCTTCGGTTCCTACGCCTCATATAAGGAAATTTAATAGGTCACGGTGTTCTTTAGGGCGACGTGGCTTAAGGTCTGTTGTCTTGGGTGTTGAAGGCTGCGAAGAATGCTTTATGAAAGGTCTACGCTTGGGGTTTATCCGGATGCTGATGTGATGCGGCAATACAAGGACCCACAGTCGCATTTCTGCTGAGTTTCAACGCTTATTTTACCTTGTAAGGCGCCATGTTTGTTCACCCCCCGCGGGCGAATCCAATGAGGCGGCCAAGAAATCATTTTGTGGTTCAAAAGTAATCACAATGACGAAGTCGCTGCAGGGCCTGTGCGATTTGCCAATGACCAATGATGCGTGCAGGATACATCAAGCTCGTCGCATCCAACAGAAGATTGAGAGAAGATCTTCTAACAGAGTAATATCATCGTTATCGTCCTTGAGGTCCAACACGGCCCAAGTCAACACAATAAGCTATACACAATAGGGCTCAAACAGTCCCATTCCCATGTCCTTTGTCAAATGCGCTCGTCGGTCTGACTCAATCCGACCATACTCATCGACCAAAAAGTCACAACGCCATCAAAGACACAGATTACTTCCCTTTGAATGCTTTCATCAGCTGGTCCTTTTGCTGCTCGGAGCATCCGAGCGAGTTGCAGACCCTGGCCGCATCTTCTTTAATGGCCTTTCGATTCCCGACGTTAATGGTTCGGAAAAAGTGCAGAAGACTATTAAACTGGGCCCGCGAAAGCTCATCTTGACTGTCATCGTCAAATTCGTCTCCGGCTTGTTGCCGCTGTCGCTTTCGAGAGCCGACAGAAAAGCTCCCCATCAACTGAGAGAGGCTTTCGACGGTCGCCTCCATCTTCTCGGCAGCCGCAGGTATGACCTCGGCTGCCTTTTGGAGGGTGTTGACCTCATCTTGCATCATACTGAAAGTCTGTTCGCTTCCTTTCAGCTGAAGTTGTGTGATTCTAGCCTGCATACTGATATTGTCTGTGTACCACAGATTAAAGCGGGCTTCGGCTTTCGCCACTGGTTTCATGTGCGAAATCCACTTCCGCACCGCATCGGGGTTATCTGCGATCTTTGTGAGGATGTCAAGGTGTTGCGAGAGGGGGCTTTTGTAGCGCCGCCCGATACGTGGCTCTCTCTGTTGTTCGTCCTGAAAGATGACCTCGGGATACGTTTCAGGCAGCGCCCGAATTCGATCGGCCCATTCTTGTGAATGGCAAACACATCATGTCCAAAGGTTGTTGCGATTAGTTTCTTCAGGCAGTTGGATGTAGTCATCCGAAATCCATTCGCCAATATGTGGTTGCATATCTTCATTGGCGAAGCGCAGCGGGTGTGTGAGTTTGTGGAAGATGTCCCCCGCCTTCTCCATCACCTCGGCCCTAGTGAGTCCGATTCGAACCGTGACGGTCCGATTCTCGTTATCTGAGTCTGAGTCGCGATGGCGAACCGCATCCTTCTCGGCGAGGTCCAATTATCGTATCTCATCCTCCGACATGTGGAACGAAGGGCGATAAATGTTATCCTCGCCGTTCTCCAGGAGTCCATGTCTTGCCAGCTCCAGGAACACTGCCCATGTACGAGGGAGCAGTCAATAGCTTGGCAGGAGGGTGACAGTATCAAGGAATTGAAAAGTCTGACCTTGTTCCACTGGCAGGTGCAGGAGAGCTGAAGTGCAAATGGCGTGAAGTCGTGAAGAGCTGGGCATGTGGAGGGCAGATAATGTGCCGAGGATGTCGAGAAATAAAGCAGAAGGACCAGCACAGCGGGGATGGTGGGAGCGAGAAGGTAGAGGGGTTGAAAAAATCGGCCAAATTAGTGTGATAGCAAGAAGAAGGGTGGCGTTGTTGAGGATGAGCAGTGATTCACTGAATACAGTGGCCCCGTCCTGCCTGGGTACCGTAGGTTCTTGATATTTGGTGGCACCTGCTGGCGGCCGTTGGAGATGAGTGAAAAATAAGACTTACCCCATTTTCTAACTACATTAGAATAACCTTGCTGCATTAGTCTTAGAAAACAAACAAAACTTATCGCATTAGCATAAAGTGAGACCAACATTGTCACCCTGAACCGCAGTTGGATTTTGATGTCAGATGGGGTTTTGGCTAGCATTGTGGTCTGCCATCTTATCTACCTCACTCAGATAAGCTTTATGAAGTAAAACTTAGTCAATAAAAGGGATGGCCCTGCATGCTCCGGAGAACCAAGAAAAACGCACAAAAGCGGAGGAGTGGAATCCCATGACTGGTTTCTAGCCTCAATCTCGAACCACCAATCTTCAAGCGGTCCAGAGCACGGTCAAAGAAGATGCTAATCCCTTACCAATCATTTTCTGGTAGGCCAACACGCACCGGCAGCCAGGTTAACGCACAAAAGAATAGAATTCACGACGAAGGGGTACAACGAAATGCGCAAAAAGCCCTGGGAAAATTAGACGAGAATGAAGGATTCCATGAAGAAACTGACCAAAACCAAGACACCCTTGAAGATATTCCCGAGTATCAGGAATATATGTTCCCAGTGGCCTTCGCTGTGGCCGTTGGCTGTTCCATTTGGGGCTTTTTCATTTCTGTGGAGGGGCTGGGATTGCTTTCACGAGCGCTGCTTCGAACGGCTGTTATCACAATAACCTCGTTGTTCTGGTTGACGGCTGGTGTAGCAGAACACGACGACCCAGAAATGGTACCAATATCTTAGCTCTACCTTCCAAAATCTGTCCCAAGTGCTGATCTCCATCACAGTCGGTGTGGTTGCTCGTGACAGGACGAATGTCGATTGGGCTGACAATTCCCCGGAAGTACTGCAGACCAACAGCCACCAGAAAGCAAACAAGCATCAGCAGAGAGACATGTGTTATGATTTATGTTGAAGAGGGAGGAAACGCACTGGCTTCAGCAGACACAGCATCAAACACAAGCACCACCACACACACCGGCACCAGAAGCGACACGCATTTTATAATCGATTTTAATGGAACAGACGGAATTGCGCGCTCAGGAACCATTAAATTCACATGCACCAGAACACCCACACCCATCAGACGGCAAACAAATTTTGCATTTAGTACTAAGGAAATATACGGGATCAAGCGCTCAGGGACAGACACACGCAGAAGTACTGACACAATCGTGAGCACCAACACAGATACAGGCGCCAGAACAACATCGAATGTTGTAGTAGATTTTGTTGGAGCAGACAGGATGAAGCGCTTCGGCAACATCAGACAGACGTCCACCAGCAGACGCACAGCTTCTGGAAGAGAGATGGAGTGGGTGGTGTATTATGATCAACTAAATGGAATGGAACACATAGGCACCAGCAAACGCACCAGAAGACGCACAGGCTCTGGGGAAAAGGTGCATGTTGTGATTGATTTTGATATAGTGGATGGGATGGATGACGAAGGGTTTTGTTTTGGTCGCGCGACCGTTGGTAGACAGTCGCGTCGGACATGAATGCTTCATCCTAACCGGGCTACTCCCAACTGTGCTACCGGACCAACACAGGACTAGGAATGGAGGTGGAAATTGAGCTTAGCATGGAAAGAACATATGGCCTGGTGAATGTTGCACAGTTGTCTACATCTTCCCTTAATTCCGTGTCTGCTGAGTGTGCTTCGGAGCGTGAGCCCCAGTCTGTGGCACTGGTTAATGGCTTTGCATCAGGTTACAACTGTACGCGATTTTGTGCTTTCCAACGCAAGTGCTACGAAGTTCATGGACTCGTGCTTCGCAGGCCAATCAGTAGGATCACGAGGTTCACCAAGGCGTGGGCGAGTCAGATGGAGCGACCATGTTTCCAAAAGCGACCACACATTGGATCCGGATTAGAAGGTGGCACGCACAGTTCTTTAGTCGGCGGAATGGAAAGAATCTAAATCGTGGGTGAAGCACGCCAGAACATTAAATCAGTGGCTAGGCTATTCCCAGAAACCGAAACGTTGATTCTGGTCTGCAGCTTGCAGAGCTAAACTGCTTCACCTGAAGCTTGCAATATCCCACCCATGGTTAAGTCCAAAGAATCTAGAAATGAAACGTGGCTTGTTTTGTAACATTCTGTCACACAACTTCGGAAATTTTCTCCCGACTTTTATCTGTTTGAACTTGGACGCGAATGCTTCGTCGCCTACCAGACCACCAAAATGTCAGTCTTTATTTGGGATGCTCTTCGGTCGTTGCCGCAAGCGTGGCCTGCCGGTAGCCGTCAGTGTTGCATTCGACATGCACCGCAAGTCAGCATCATACGAGCAACGCAGAAGGAATCTTTAGATCTACCTGCATCCATGTCCACTTGGGTTCAACATACGGCCTGTGGGCCTCACCATATCTGCTTACTCCCCGGAATCCCCTCAATGACCCCAAACTCACTCTGGGGCATTTCTTGGAGTAAAATGCGGAGAAGCAATGCGGCATAAGCCAGTCAGACCAAAGGATTCTCAATTCGCCTCTGCATGCAATCCCCACATCCAGATAGCACAGGGCGTAATCTACACACCTTGTTATTAATGATTTGATTGTTAGGTTATGGAAAGCTTTCTATTTGCTAAATTTTACGTTACGGTTCCATCGCGTCCCCAGACCACGGGCCCGAATTGCCATGGCCAAGAATTGGGCCCTTGGACGCGCCCGCGGGGCTCCACCATGGGGTCGAGGGGGTGGATAAGGTGGATTCATCTCAACGTTCACCGGCCTATCTGAACGAGCCTTGACAGGATTTCCATCACCAAGAGGGCAGGATTTCCCGGGGTATTAGATCAGCCGGTTGCTAATAATCAGCATGGAGAGGTCGTAAACGAGTGTGATCGTCGTGTACCCTTTTGTACCCAGACCTACAAATATCCTTTGGGGTCTAGGACGCAGCCACTAGGGTTTCTTTTACTTTTGAATAATCTGGTAGCTTTCAAAGTTCATTGATATCCTATCGCCGATATCACACGATCTCATTACCTCTTTTTATGTGAATTGGAACTCAAACGTAGAGTGTGCAGATAAGAAACTCACATTCTTCTTAAAACATAAGACTATGGCTGGAGAGAAATCCGGCCCTCCTGTCGATGCCGACAACAGCATCAGACCAGCCAACATGGAGTCGCCAGTGTCTGACACGAAAGAAATCAGCGAGATCCGCAATGGAGAAGTCGTTCCTGAACATGTCGACCTCAAGGTCGAAGAGACGGAGCCCGCAAACATCTTCAGCCAGGGCGGCAAGAATTACCGTACGCTAGGCCGCTGGGACACCGTCTTCGTCCTCGTCACCAACCAAGTGGGCCTCGGTATTCTCTCGCTGCCGGGATGCCTCAAGGTACTCGGCGTCGTCCCGGGAATCGTGGCCGTCATTGGCATCGGATCGCTCTCTGCCTACACGGCCTATGAGCTCCTGCAATTCTACCGAAAGTACCCGCAGGTTGTCAACGTGGTCGACATGTGTCGCATCGTTGGCGGGAAACCACTCGAGATTGCTGCTGGAATTGGTCTGATGATCAAGGTCATGATGACTTGCGCATCGGCCGCTGTGACGCTCTCCGTTTCATTCAACACATTGAGCAACCACGCTTTCTGCACTGTCGTCTTCATCACCATTGCCTCCATTGCCTGCTGGGTGCTGTGCTTGCCGCGAACCGTCAAGTTTGTCTCGCAGAGTGGGATCCCCTCGACCATCGCTGTCATGGCTGCCGCGCTTATTGTCATGATTAGCTTGGGTGTGGCTTCACCCTCTCAGGCACCTCCTGGTTGGGATAAGAAAATCAAGGTCATTGGCAACCCGACCTTCCGTGAGGGTCTCAACGCTTGTCTCAAAATCTGCTACGCCTACGCCGGCAACATTAGCTTTGTATCTTACATGGCCGAGATGCGAAACCCGCACAAGGACTTCCCGATGGCCCTGGCCTGCCTCGAGATCTTCTCCATCACTGTCTACACCATCGTCGCCATCGCGATTTACTGCCTAGCCGGGGAGTACACCACCTCTCCAGCTCTTGGCTCGGCTCCTCATGTCCCAGCCAAAGTAGCTTACGGCATTGTCCTTCCCGCCGTTTTCGCTACAGCAATGGCCTTTGGCCACACCGGTATCAAATACATGTATGTGGTGGTGATGAGATGGATGAAGGCCACTCATCAGGTCACCGACAGCAGCTACAAATCATGGGGCACATGGGTCGCCTGCGTAACTATCTACTGGATCGCTGTATGGGTCATCTCAAACGCCATTCCGGTTTTTGATTCCATTCTTGCTATTTCTTCGGCAACTACGATTGCTTGGTTCACCTTTGGGCTCAGTGCCATATTTTGGTTTCATCTGAACTGGCACTGCCTGACCAAGGATTGGAAGAAGATGGCGCTTGCAGTCTTCAATGCCATTCTCATCGTGCAGTCTTTGTTCATGAACGGTGGCGGTCTTTGGTCGTCAATTACCGAATTGCTCGACCTTTTCCAGAGCGATAGCAGTCAGATTAGAGGGGCCTTCTCATGTGGCGATAACTCTCAATTTTAAAGGCCTGTTGCTCTATAAAAATAAATTAAATTGAATAAGTTTCGAGAATCACCGGTAGATTTGCATCGGTGCGCACGTTGTCCTGTTTGATCTAATCAGTTTCCATTTAAAGCTCTATTCTGCATTTGGCTCCGTCTGAAGCAAACTCCTAGTATGAATTGCCCGATCGCATGCCTTCGAATTAAGCCCAGGATATCATATTGTTTATACAAGAGGCTGCTCTTCGGTATTTTCCCACAGCCATGCGTCCATCCACGTCATATCGCAGTCCACCGATCCCTCCTGAATATCTACCATCTCCACTAGGGAGAGTAATTGACCTGGAGACATTATGTTTGTATCCATGAACCCGTTTTCGAAGCGGCCAAAGTCAAAGCCCAATTCATCTGATGGCTGTATCTCACCAATTTGCTCTGGCGGCGTTTCTTGGTTGATTTCAATTTCTGGAGCAGTTTCCCCGTCCTGTTCATCCTTTGACTTTCCTTTGCTCCATATTCTCATCATCGCCTCAAGTGATTCCAGCTCGGATTTTCGAAAGTTTGCAGGAATATTTCCACGCTGGACAAGATCATCAAGAAGCAATGTGGATTCGCTGCGAAGTTGTCGGTAATTTTGGAGCCTTGGCATCACAAATCGCAGCATCTTGATGACGAATGCAGCTGAAAACATTCTCTCCAAATCAAATGGGAGAAATGATTCTGCGAAAATTAGCAACTAGAGTGATTGATAGCGATTCATACTAACCAAGTAGTCCTTCTTTCCGCAACAAGCCGAGAATTTGTATCATGGAATTGCAAGATTCTGCACAGCTCTTTAATAAGGCCCGAGGAGTTTCAGAAAGTGTCCTTGTTTCTCTAATATCTCGTTTCCCTTCACGCAAGCGTGCTTGAACGAGAAAAAGCAACAAAGGGTACATCGTTAACAGAACGGCCTGTGATGGTGAGTCAATGAATCGCAGTGCGAAGCATGGACGTACCTGGTGATATAATAGATGCAAATGGGCCGAAACACGTGAGATTATTTCAGAGGAGCCTTCTTTCGGTAAGGGAAACCATTTATTTAGATTCCCAGCGATAGATGCCGTGCGAGCAAGAACGTCTTTCACGCTGGGTAGGAAGCTTGCTTGAAGACGACCTTCAACGCCGTAAACCTCTACCAATGGTTAGTAACGTAATTTTTGAGACTTCTAAGGACTGACTTCGGATGACGTGGAATATGAGGCCTGATATCCTCACATGCACGTATAACGACGTGTCTTTATCGGTATCAGGCATTGGTGTAGTGATATCTTCGTCGTGGATCGTCATGGGGACACCCATTGTGGATGCAAAATTTCGCTCCAAAACATATACCGTCCACCAAATCTTCTGACAACGCTCTGCAGTCTCAGGGCTCCAAATGCCATCCTTTGGACGCTCTCGATGCAATCCAAAAATGAGCGACATGCGCATCGCTTGTCCGGTCTGCGGACCCATGTAATTAGAACCGATGCGCATCACAGATACCATCTGTAGGATTAGGACGAAACTCACATAAACATACGCAGGGTTTCTCATGTCGGCGCTCTGCAGATATAGCGCAATGACGCATAGCATCTCGATGGCAGTCATCGCATCATTAAACAAATAGGAAGAGTCGGGCATGAGAGACATGGCCTGGGTAAAGAGGCGGGAACCAGGCAGTGTCCTCGATCCTTTGATGGGATTGTAGGTCACAGCTTTGGCCAGGGCAAGTGTGACCAAAAACTGGACGTACCAAATCCGATTCTGTTTCGCATGTTGAGCAGGATTCTTGTAAAACTCCTTCATATGATGTATAAACTCTTTTTCATCAAAGAGGTGAAATAATTTGCCAACGTGGAATTTTAGGCTCTCGATTAGGTAGGTGGCGTGGTCAAGTGAGGGTAGTCCCCCAAATTTGGCAGCCTCATCAAACGGTACATTGCCCCAGTTCAGATCGTAGGCTCGGCTTTCTCCGTTGATCTCAAAATTTGGAAGATTTGACTCTTTGAGATGATCGCGGATTAACATTAGTGTCTTGCGACTAAATGACCAAGTCGAAGATTCCCCAAGCCATCCTGAAAATTTTGTCAGTTGCGACTTCTTAGCCATGGCATGGGACTTGGCGCACTCAATCTTCCCTTGTCATCTGAAACGTATGATGATTTAGCAGATGCGAGAGGATTTGAGGGTTCTGCGCCGGTATTTGGGGTCGGCATAGACTCTGGAGTCAATTGAGACTGCAATGCATGTTCTCCAGATGGCTCCAGAGATTGGCCGTCCCCGCCACCGTTTTGGCCGCCTGAGCGGGATGCTGCTCGCTGCAGTTCCTGGAGGTATCTGAGACATCCCGGCACGTCAGTAAACCCCTGCAAATCATGAACATGCAGCTCACCTGTGCGAAACCAGCACTTTCCTTCCCTGGCCTTCGAATTGGCAATCGAAATTCCTTCGCGCGCAATTTGTGCAAGGTTGCGACCCCGAGCATCGGATCTTGCGCCTGCGACATCGCTGGCACCTGAGTCTTTTTGTAAGCTGTGGAGCAAATGATTGGGCGCGGGGAAGACATGCGCGTTCATCGCCCGGCGGCTATTCCGGGATTCTGATGTTGACTCCATGGCCGGCTCATGTACAAAATTATCGTGATTTGGATGCTTGGCTTGGCATGGCTTGAAGGCGCGGGTTGAGGTTTGGAGTACGCGAAGGTGGGATGGTCAGGTGGTAAGCCAATGACCACGCCTCTAATGCACCAAAACACCAATTTGGCCAATCATGTGTCAATTTTAACTTTTGGGCGTCGGCCTTTACACTCACTTAGATAGCGCATGTATTAGCTTGATGTCGCCGATCATTTCAGTCGGATAAACGCGGCCATTGACCCATTTCATGAGCCATTGCATCGCTCGCGTGCCATACCCCGCGGCAGCACGTGATCCACCATGAGCCGGCATGTCTCCCGAGACCGGCTCATCTGTTTGATAAGTGGGTAACCTATGCAGCACGCGAAATTCATCGGATCTCGGTGTGCACCGACGTTACTCGGAAATTTCATAGTTCCGATGCACTATATTTACAGATAACGAGGGTTCCTATTGGCGGCGCAAATCCTGAGTCGGCATGATCGACAGGATTGGAGTTGCCTGACGGAATGGAGTTCGACATGATGGGCCAGGATGACCAGAGATGGGTGGCTCTTGGAGAATGAAGGAGATTCGGGTGACTCTGTATGAAGAGGGGCGTTGCACGAACTATGAGAATGCGAATGCAGAGACAGGTTTGATGACTGGGGCGGAAATTTCTGTTTCTCACTTTGACAGTGATTCACACCAAACGATTCAATGGTGTTTTCTGGTTTCTTGGATTCACACAAACAGGACGTCAGAACAAAGCTGGCAGTTTTATTTATTTTGCAATTCTAATAGACTAAGTTTATTTAAACTTAATTATATAATAAGAAATATAAAGCCTTATTTTATTCTTATTTTATTCTTGTCTTATTTCTTACATCCACCTTTGACAGCAAGTCTCTTCTAGGGTTGCTTCACGGTGGCAGAGGCATGGTTCTCATGGGAACCGATGGTAAAGGAGAGAATAGAGAAGAGCATTCTAGCTTGCAACATGTGATGATTTATCCCCTGAGCCTTGTCGGAGTGTATGGCGGTGACGTTGGCACCAGCCAAGGCAGCAGCAGCAGAGATGAGAGAAAAGGCTTCTGACTTCTCCTCCATAGGGGCAGGCTCAGGGACTAGTTATGAGAGGAGGAGAGCGAGGTACTGGTTGTCACTGAGCCTCATCAATGGGCCCGAATGGGCTCATAGAGCTCGACCAACGAGAGGGGCTTATCTTCTGAGGGGAACGCTGGCGCGGTTTTCGGGACCTTTTGGGAGCCATGAGGGAGGTACACAGCCTTATGCTAGTCGTTCAAAGGAGACGGCTCACAGAAGCAGACGCGTGGAGTTGTTGGGGTCAACGGAGTAAAGTGGTAGGGCTAAGGGTGAGTCGTAAAGCAAGTGGGAGCTTCGTGGAGAGGAGCAGGGGGACCAGAAGGGATACACAAAAAGATTTCCCTTGGGGTTGTAGAAGGAGGAAAGAGAGAGGAGAGGGAAGACATAAGGGAGGGAAGCAATGGAAGGCACGGTGATTCACTCGAATACAGGCGTCTCTAAATTTTTTAAACACTGTATATCTGCGATGCTTCGCGGCGGCTGTTGGCAGCCGACAAAGTGAAGTGGGAAAGGATTGACGTATCACCATGAGGTCTCGAATAATAATGAATTCAAATAACTTCATTGCGTTAGTATAAGAGCATCAATGACATATTGTTTGTTGCATGGGTTGATAATGCGCCCACTGTTAATGGAGCATACCTTGAGCATGCTAAGCATGGTCAAGACCATGTTCGGCGCTAATCCATGTGTGCATATCGGCATCGCTTCTGAAATGAATCTGAGAAAAAACAGCAAACAATTGTGGGGCAACTATGAATCAGTGTAGATAGTCAATAATAAATTACATGTTTCCTCTCTTCTCCATCATCATCAACTTCTTTTCTTTATCTGCATCTCTGCTCCGTGCCGGTCGCCCCTTTGCTTCCGCATCATCCAGAACCACACCAAACCACATTATCCGCGCCTTGACCAGTCATGTCCAACGCTACTTCTTCAGGAAACGCCCAACTCGATGATCCCCATGCCGAGTCACGATTCTCTGCACCGGTTGGGACCCCGTACAAGCGTCGCCAAAGGAACCGAAACGAGGATCTGAGTCCCCAGTCTCCCGCCGATCGCGTAATCTCCAAGCCGGAAGATCTGAGCGCAAAGGAGATGGACGCCCCCATGGACCTTGTGGAAGAATGGATGTTGACCCGGCCTGTTCCTGACGAGAACGATATTCGGATCCCCAAGATGCTGCTGGACAGTTTCAAGTTGAGAATTTTCGAGTCATGGTCAAGCCACCAAATCGACAACCCTGCACCAAAGCTAAGGCCTCGGAAATCCGACGAAACGTCGATCCGGGTGGGCACACTTACCCAGAACCAACCGCCGGCGAAGAAGAGAAAGGCGGATGCGACAACCCCGGAGACGCGGCCTTGCCGAATGGCAGGTGCTGACGTATTTCTCTCGCCGACTCTCCAATATGAAGAAGACAACATTCTATGGATGTGGCGTGATGCCGAAGGCAGGCTTGTGAACTGGCAACACATCCAGCTCAATCCTGGCCTCGACCAAGGCACTGCCAAGGTCAAAGCCATTCGGCAATACGACAACGCAGAGCGACTACGCGTCACGGGCTACAATACCCGACTGGCCATTTCCTTGGCCAGGCGCAGGATCGTCAGCTTTGCTCAAAGAGCAGGCAGCCAAGAAAATCCGGTGATCCGGCCGGAAGATGCCGCCGTCGGCTTCGAGCCGCTGGAACTATGTCAGGATGTTGCCGATGGCATGTTTGCCGATGCGAGGCAAATCCTAGAAGCTGTGCGAAAGACCGGTTTCAATGGACCGAGCCTGGTTATGTAGTTGGATTTTAGAAGGCGCGGGCGTCTTAACATTTTTGAGAAAATTTTCAATGGGTACAGTCAATTTGGTTCCGTTGAGGGTTTTCTTTTTCTGTTCTCCTCTCTAGATTACTGGCGGTGGGAATTTATGGGACAAGGGTTCAGATGAATTGGGGTGGGATGGTTAAACCTTGGGTGGGATGGTTAAAACTTCAGTGGGGATGGTCTCGGGGGCATAAAACTTAAGAACGGAATCGATCATTTTTCTCGGGCACCACTTAACATGTTCCCCTCCACTGATTGATGTCGTATTGTAAACAAACAACCATCTCATCCAGCGAAAACATCTCTTATATCTTACTTTCCCTCTGCTAGCCATTAGATTTTGTGCATAGTGATTTGAAATAGGTCGTACTGATGCGCTCGCGAGCTTGGTCAGTAGCTCTTCGCCCAGGAACTCCTTAGTCATTTTCATGCCCAGAAGAGCTTTCTCGGATGGTTGCTGAGACATGATGCAAAAGTTTGTGAGGGTTGAACTCTGACTGGGCAAGGCGTGAAAACTTGGGTTCTGGCAGATTAAATATCAAGTCTGCAAGTTGTGCCTTTTATAAATACATTTCCTGCGGCCCCAAGGTCAAACTTCCAGGGGTTGCTTGACCGAGCTTATTTTTGACCGACTGCCGACTGCCGATCGCGGCATAATCCTTCAGGTCCTAAAGAATGCAGGGGAGTTCGAAGACTTGTTTAATTTTATATGTCTTACTTTTCAGTGAATCCGAGCCCGATCATTGAGCTTCATCCGAGGTGGGTGGCAGATTTAGATGCGACAGCAATCCGGGAGGTGGAGGTCACGTATGCCTAACTTTTGTCGCACAGGTCACCTTCATGCTGTGTGTTAAACCAGACGCACCCGTAAGCCAAAATGAAATCCATCCCAGTTGTTCAATAATCCGACATTGTTTAAGGAGACTGTCATTTTGTGCTATAAACGGGCGGGTAGATAGGAGAGTGAAGTAGACAAGGTAGGATCTAGATGAAATCTAGGGAAGTGATGATCGAGGAGTTCGTACAAGGCTACTTAGAGGCTGACAGAATTCGACCGGCATTAATATCTCGGTTGACGTTTTGCATATGGGTAGTTGGCAAAGGAAAGTTGTCGATGCCGATCTGCCGACTCTGCCATAGCCCTCGGTCTTCATTGGGCTATGGCCAACATCATGGTTTTCTACCGAAACGACTAAAAATGAATGGCCAAATGATTTGTGAAGGGCAAAATTGCTATCTAAAAATAACATCGAGATGGCTGAGGTTTGTTACTTTTATGGATGTAGGGTAGCTGTGGGGAGCCCAAGATCCAGGACAAAACGGCAGGCAATCAAGACATGCCCAATTTGAGAGGCTGTCTACAATGGGTGATTCTAGAATCGCCATTCTCAAGATACATGCCTCGCTACGAACCAAGGTATCAGGTGTCATGCTTCCTTCCATCCAAACCTGCTGCCAAAGCCCGACTTTGTCCGTGGCGGACTCCAGTCCACTGCCGCTTAGGGTGAGATGCAGCGCAATACGGGGCTGCTGATTGGGTGGCTAAGCCAACGCCAGCTGAAAGACCCCTGTCGTATAGAAATACGACGGCTGAAAAGGCGCCAAGTCGGAACACCCCTGTCGTATTTTCGTACAGGACGTTTGTGGTTGGCTTTGACTCATGAAGGATGGATTGATGTTGTTAAGGAGTGAGATTGGAAAGGAATATAATAATCATCTGGAAAGACTTATTGTGGTTTCTCATCTTCAATGCCATCGCATTACTTTTCACAGCTATAATATCCCACACCAAAATCATCCTCAAAATGATGCGACCCGCTCTCCAGCGCCTTGTAAACAGCACTACGCCCTCTGCCCGATCCCTGTCCACGCCGGCCCGTGACAGCCAGACGTTTGAGCTCCCCGACGGGCGCTTGCTGGGCTTCGCAGAGTACGGCGACCCCAATGGCCAGCCGCTTCTGGCATTCCACGGCTACCCGTCGTCGCGCCTTGAGGCGGCCCCCATCGAAGGCATGGCCCGGCGGCTCGGGCTCCGCCTCATCTCCATTGATCGACCGGGCTACGGCCTGTCAACGCCGCAGCCCCACCGCCGCTTCTTGGACTGGCCCGCCGACATCCACGCCTTTGCGCGGGGCATGAAGCTGGACCGCTTCGCCGTCCTGGGCTCCTCCGGCGGGGGGCCCTACGCCCTGGCCTGCGCCCTCGCGCTGCCCAAGGAGATGCTCACCGGGGTTGGCCTCTTTGCGAGCTCTGCCCACTGGGCCGCCGGATCCCACCACAACACGTGGCTCAGGCAGATCATCGCCGTCATGAGCGTGCGCTGGCCGAAGACGCTTGAGGCGCTTTTGACAGGAACTGTGGGAAGCGTAAAGTGGATCTTGTCCACCCGTCTCGTCTCCGGTTTCATCGACAAGCGGCTGGAGTCCGCCGAAAGAAACAAAAAGAAGGCAGCTGGCGACCCCGAATTTGAGGCCTCGGAAGAATGGCTGTCGGGCATGTCGATACCGGATCAGAGAAAAGAATTAGTACGCACCTTTATCGATGAGCCATTTGCTCAGGGGGCCCACGAGGCTGCTCACGAAGCGAAGCTCCTGACGTCCAAAGACTGGGGCTTCAAGCTTGAGGACATCGACTTCGATCCCATCCACATTTGGCACGGTGGGGATGATAAGAATGCGCCTGCAGTCATGATCCGCTGGATGGCTGAGCGACTGCCGCATCCCAACCTGCGAATTTACCGAGCCGACACGCATTACACCATGTTTAAGCACTTGGAGGGAGCCTTGGCGGAGCTTGTCCCAAAGAAGGGATGTAACGAGAAGACGGAAAATAATTAAACCGCAAAGGTCTACGTATTTCTACAAGATACCCAGTCATGAATCTGTACCAGTATTAGCATGCTGCTTCCGATTTTCTGGAAGCCCATGTACAGTAGCACCATCTCAAATAGAAGCACCACTCATTGTACGAGCAGACCAGCATCACGCATGCATCCAGTGATTCAAACCTCAACGAAGCCAACATGGTTTATTTCATTCGTCTCTCCCATTGCTCCACCTCGGGTTCTAACCGAGCGTCTATGCAATCGTGGTACCTGCTCCCTTCAACCGATTCTGGCCCCAACACCTCGAACACGGCGCTCTAGTTAGCCCAGGACCGCTGCTACAACATCTAAAAACGTCCGAAACCATCTGTCGAAGTCGTGATGAAGGCTAAACTGACGAGGCCGGGACCAAGAGAAGCGAGCTGCTCTGTACGGCTGATCTCAGGATCGTCTGTTGACGTAGCCCTGAGGGTTGCGAAACGCCTCCCCAAGAATGACTAAGAAGAGGCATGTCAGACCACCCTCTTTCTGATGATGTTTTGCGCGTACTTACCATGAGGTGGAACCCGATCTCGCTGGGGCGAAACTTCAATTTCTTCAGTCGATGCGGAGGAGCAACTCTTCTCCTCCTCCTTCTGCTCCGAGGCAGGAGAGTCTTCGGAACCCAGGAAGGAGTCCGAGGGGCTGTCAACAAGAGCAGCTAAGCCGTACTGGGACCAGGTCGAGCAGTCGACCAGCTTCTCGGCGAGCTTCATGATAGCCATGCCCTCTGAAACCTTCTGGTCCGAAAGCTTCAGGCCAATCTGCTCGAGCTGCAGAGAGATGTCGCAAACAGCCGCCGGGACGTTCTACTCCACGACGACGCTGGACTTGTCTGCCTGCTCGCACCAAGACATGCCCTCCTGGTTGCCCTGTCGTTCAAACCAGTAGTAGAGCTTGTCTTTGTAGACAGCGGGGAGGACCTGCACCATGGCCTTGGTGATGTGCTGTCGAACCAGAGGCGCAAACTGGTCCTGGTTTGTTCGCGTCATAAGTTGGTCCAGCCAGTGTTTATGTTCGGAGAGGAAGGCATCTTGTTCCATGACCTCCTTGTAGGTGATCATACCCATGGTGCTTTGATCCTGCATCGAAGTCATCTTGGCCGCTGATTGATGTTTTCTCTGTCGTTATCGTTCTGCAGCAGGTAAAAAAACATGGAGATTGCAAGGTCAGAAAATGTTGACCAACCCAAAAGCGCAAATCCATTGTGTTGGCCGCGGTTGGCAGTACGACACACCTGTCACGTCTGCCACCTGGCAAACAGCCGCACAGACGTGATTCTCATCAAGCCAAGACGAAAACAAAGCAGAGAAAAAATGGCATGATTTGCACCTAAGGTTGCTGCCTGCGTCTCTGCTTGCGCATGGGGTGTTTGCTTTGATTCATCGACAATTACACGCCCATGCGTCACTCGTTTGATTTTTGCCGCGCAAGGGTGGTGGGGCAGAATTGCCGGATTGGAACCTCCGAGGCTTGCCTTGAGGGCGAGACATGTTCCAAGAAAACACCATGCAGATTTCAATCTAGCAGCCGCATGCAAGTTCCCGCGATTCCTATCCGCAATGCCACGCGACTAATACGATGCGGGACAGGCGAGCAAGGGCCCCGTATAGTCCTTAGTAACGCGCCTTAGTCGAAAAGGCTGTGGGGTAAGGAAAAGTGAGGGACATAACCGGCGATAAGATGGCTTCCGAGATACCGAGTGGAGCCCGGGGGGGACCACAGTGGTGCTGGGCATGAGAGTTCAGAGATAAGAGCACAAAGCCGGGCAAAAGCGACTGAAAGCGATTCTAAACCAATTAACCTCGTCCTGTCGGTAATTGCTCGCTATCTCTGCCCAGATAACCGCACGAGGCTCATAGTCCCTGGATGCAAGTACCGTCTGGAAGCACCCCGGAATCTCGCAGCCTTGGCGTCGACATCGGAGACACATCTGCGCCCGACCATTATGCCGCGATAGTGTCACGGCGCCACCTCGCATGCGGACCCTATCAGCGTGACAGATACCCCTCGCGATCTCGCCTTGACCTGCCCAATCAAGCAACCTTGGCAGACCTCGTCGACATGGCAAGTGGACCGTCATCGCGGGGCACTCAAGTCCGCTCGACCAACAATGCCTTTGTGCATGCCCCGGCTACGGAGCTGCTTCAGAAACCGGCCCATGTCTGCTCGGCAATTGAAACAGCGAAGTCGATAGACATCTTTTAATAAGTGCTTGACAGCTGCTGTTCGGTTTGGCGTGATCAGTTCCCATCATACTCACTCAACAACCACCCCACCAAACCACCACCACCAACACCAGACACAATGGCCAGCCTCACTCTCCCCGAGCCCTTTGCCAGCATCCCCAAGGAGGACTTCCTCTTTGGACCCTCTCCCATCCAGCACCTCCCCAGAATATCCGCTGCTCTCGGCGGCAAGGTTGGCGTCTACGCCAAGCGTGAGGACTGCAACTCTGGTCTCGCCTACGGTGGTAACAAGGTCCGCAAGCTTGAGTATGTCTTCCTCTAAATACCCCACGATGCCCTTTTATTTATACGGCATCTGGTCGATTGAGCTTAAAAAAATGCTAACCCCGCCTCTCCAGGTACCTCGCCTCGGAGGCCCTTGCCGAGGGCGCCGACACCCTCGTCTCCATCGGTGGTGTCCAGTCCAACCACACCCGCGCCGTGACCGCCGTCGCCAAGAAGCTCGGCCTCAAGGCCGCCACGGTGCAGGAGCACTGGGTCGACTGGGAGGACCCCGGCTACGAGAAGGTCGGCAACATCCAGCTCTCGCGCCTGATGGGCGGCGACGTGCGCCTGGACCCCTCCACCTTTGGCATCGAGCACAAGACGACGCTGGCCAACCTCAAGAACGAGATCGTTGAGAAGGGCGGCAAGCCCTACTACATCCCCGCCGGCGCCTCGGACCACCCGCTCGGCGGCCTGGGCTTTGCCCGCTGGGCCCTCGAGGTCGAAGCCCAGGAGAAGGAGCTGGGCGTCTTCTTCGACACCATCATCGTGTGCGCCGTCACCGGCTCCACCTTTGGAGGCATGATTGCCGGCTTCAAGCTCGCCGAGAAGAAGCTCGGCTCCCCCAAGCGCAAGATTATCGGCATCGACGCCTCGGGCAAGGTCCAGCAGACCTTTGACCAGGTCCTGCGCATCGCCAAGTTCACCGGCGAGAAGATTGGCCTGAGCGCCGACGACATCACCGCCGACGACGTCATCCTCAACGCCGACTACAACGCGAAGATCTACGGTATCCCCGACGAGACCACCATCGCCGCCATGAAGTTCGGCGCCGAGACCGAGGCCTTCATCACCGACCCCGTCTACGAGGGCAAGAGCTTGGCTGGCATGATTGACCTGATCAAGACTGGCAAGATCGAGGGCGGCAACGTTCTGTACGCTCACCTGGGTGGCCAGCTGGCTCTCAACGCCTACTCCTCGCTGTAAAGAGGAAAGGGCCAAAAAGATAAAATAAAAATAAACATGTAATGATATCCAGGAACGAATTAAAAAGAACGATACATAAAATAGAACAAGCCATATCTTACTTAAACGCTGCCTTCCCCTTCCTTGACCTTGATGAATGCCTCCATGAAATCCTGCGCATCCTGGGCCCCGTCCATGTGGTGCGACCCTTGCACAACGTACGAGGGGACTCCTAATGCCCCGAACTCGCGCTTGTTCGCCTCGGCCTCCACATCCACGACGCCCGCTCGCGGTTCGTCCGAACTGCTGAGCGCCGCTTCGACCGCTGCAGCATCGAGCCCCACGGCGGCTGCGATTTCCCTCAGCACGCCGCGGTCTGCAATGTCCCTCTCCTGCTCATGGTACGCGGCGAAGAGGGCATCCACCAGCTCGCTCTGGACTTCAGTAGTGCTGTTGCTGTTCTCCCCGCCCAAGCGCACTAGTCGGTGGGCTCCCGTGTGTCCCCGATCTTGCCTCCGCCGCGGAACACGACGCCGACGGCGCGCCCAATCTGGTCCATGCGCTGATGGAGCCGAGCCCGCTGCGCTGCCGTCATGTCTCCCAACTGGACCTCCGCGACCTCGGCCTTATCAACGCTGTGCGTCGAGGTCCCGTAGTTTAGATAGTAAGGGCGGTATCTGATAGTGAAAGTGTCCGATTTGCCGCCCGGATACGTCTTTTGGTATAGCGCAATGGCCGTGTCCAGCCTGCGCTTCCCGATATAGCACCACTACTTTTTTTTGAGAATGATTCACGATCCATTGCGCCACCAGGTAAATCATCTGGTGAAGAGAAAGACATGGATGGTCTACTTACGGCGCAGACGAAATCGAATATCATGTCAATTTCTATAACCGTCATATTGCCAGATGCGTGGCGAGCCAATCTACACCATTTCTGTTACGAGCACGCAAAGTGAAAAAGGTGGGATGGTGTGGATCAGGGACACTTATTTACTCATGATGAAGGCGGGGTAAGTTGACGGAAGCACCCACTTCGAAGGGGGCTACCCTCAGTTCACGAACGCACCATGGATGGATCGGGGAATAGATGGCGATTAACCCTTGAATTACCTATAGGTGATCGGGGATTAGCTAGTTCATTGCCATTGAGGGCCCACTCTCTCTTACAAGATCTCAAGAGATTAAGAAAAGAGGCTGGCTGCCACGTTTGAACAACTTTTTTTCTGTGTTACCACAGCAATTATCGCCGCGACGATCACTTTCTGACATTTGCAGATTATCTAACAGTGCAGATTCATTCGCTTAGCTGGCTGCGGGGCGAGAAACACCGAGAACGGCGACTTGCATGTCTTGGGAACAAAAAAGGCCGACTGATGCAACGTGCCTCTTTCTGTGGGTATCGTGACTTTTGCTCCATCGCTTCTGGACTTTTTTTTTCTTTATTCTTTTTTTAAAACTCGCTTATCTGATACTGATACTGATACACGCGCGGTAACGCGGCCGTCGGCGGTAAGCGTGGTAACGGCGGATGCATTCTGAGGCGACAGGTCTTGGCGTTTCATCTGCTTGAAGCTTAATTCTTGACAAGTTTCCCGTGAGATGAGTCTGACAATGTTTAGTGCTTCTTGAAATAATAATAATAAAAAAGAGACAAGGTGGCTGTACCAAGTAGAGATCTCGAGTTCGATGGGATCTAGGAAGAATACTCCTGACGAACAGGTCGTGATGGATAGCACAGCGAAAAACATGGAAATAGAGCATCAAAGGAAATAGAAGATCAAAGAAGCTGTAAATGTTCGCGTCCTGGTTGCTAATCGTGCCAATGATTCGACGCTGACGTTGTACAACGTGGAGTTGGCGGCTGCCTCACACGCCGACCCAGCCAGTGCTCAGCCTCAACTCGCTTTCTGCATAATGGCGAGTGCTGGTATTTGCGTGCACGCACGCCGTGGCTAGGTGCAAACAGTACGTTTTTCGGCCCATGAATCATGCTTCCCCCTTTTTTGTATGCCTTTGAATGCTGTTGACTCCGCTGTTTCTATTTATGTTTGTGCACCCCAATCCGAATTCCGTAGAGGCGTATAGCCAAGTAAAACTCGTCTCAGCTCGCCATGAACAAAGAACAAAGCATTATTGCATGCAAAAGATCAATGGCCAAGGTCGTATGAATGGTAGAGCGTAGCAAAACCCAGGCAGGAGGTCAAAATGGAGGATAAATACCCGCTGCATAGACGGCCCTTAGAACCCCAACGCTCCACCACCCAACCTGCTCAGTACTTCTTCCATCCCGTCAAAACTCCACCGTCACATAACATCAACTTCAACAAACGTGACAACATGGATTTCTTTAACTTCGACGAAGAAGCAATGCCCGACCCCGACTTGCTCCGAAGCATGAGACTATTCGATGTGCCCAACCAAGACCTCTTCCCGGTTTCGACAATGCCCCCATGCTCCGAGTTCCAGGCTGCCCCAATGGCCGAGATGGCCATCATGTCTCAAGACATCCCACTCCCCTCCATACCAGATGAGAACCAGTCTGACACAGAAATCAGACTGGAAGACATTCTCGACGAAAAGCTTTGGGATGAAGTCTCCAAGTCTCCCAAGACGAAAAGAAAGCAGCTGCCCACCAAGGCCACTCAAGTCAAAAAGGAGTTGCCCAAAGACTCCTACCTCCCACCCAAGCATCGATGGACCGCGGACAAGATCTTGGAGCGCAACGACCTCGAGCCAGAAATGGCCTCGGGCTTGAAAACCGCATCAATCGACTACCAGGGCCTCCTGCAATCATCCACCCACGCCCAGGAGATGTGGCGCGCGTACAAAAGCTTGACCGACAACAAGCACTGCAAGGTCACCAACCCCGACAACGACACCACTTTCCCCCAGAATGACGAGCAGTGGCGCGAGCGACACCGAGAGGTGTTTGATGCTATTTGTGACATGTCCAAACACGATGACTGGAAGACTAAGTTGGGCAAGGCTAGATCAAAGCAGTGGCTCGAAGACATAGAGAAGAAGCTTCTACGGGAACGCGGCAAGGACTACAAAATCACAGACGAGGATCGTATCCCGCCTGATGAAAACATGCCTAAACCCATTGTTCAACTGCAAAACGTGATCCACTTCGAAATTTCCGCCTTGGAACTCGAGCTCTTGTCTGCAGACATCTTGGTAAGCCCTGTCTCAAGTTCGCCCACCACGCCTGAAAGCTGACTCTCAGCCAAGGAAAATGCCATCAAGGCTCAGAAAGGAATCAATAACATACCCCTGTGGAGCTGCACCGACGGCCAGTGGGAGGAATACAACACATTCCAGGAGCGATAGAGTCGTATCCTCGAAGCGTTGAAAGCAAGTAGCCCTCTTGGTCCCAATCATCGCTCCGTGCTAACAATCAGTCAAGTCCAGCAAAGTATTGATCCATTCAGCTATTCGAGCCTCTTGGGTGTCGCGCATAGCCAATGCACCCGATACTGAAGACAAGGCAAGCACAGTCTCTTCCCGCAAGACATCCCAGTACTAACCATTTACTCAGAGGAAGAGCCACAACAAGGCTGGGAATGACCGCAAGCGAAAGTACCTTCAACAGGGAAGCGCACAGGAAAAGAGGACAAAGCGATAGTCTGACGACTTTTTTTTTCGACTTTTCCAATCAAGTTTCGGAGGCTGGCATCATGGGCACAGCGGACAGTCCTGTCTTGATTGTAAGCAGGTTACAACAACAGAGTCACATCGCAGCGGGGACAATATGGTGTGCAATGATCGTCATTAATTTTTTCGGCTAAAACCTCTGCACAAAAATTTCCTTCTTCTGTAAATGTCAAGTAGTTTGAGGGAACATCTAGACCTGGGACATGCCAGATAGTTAGTGTCCACATCAATCCTATTAACCGCCATCATGCACTCATTTCCTGCCAATGCCACGTGTTGAATGTTGAAACTTCCATACAAACGCCTTTCGGGCTTTTTTTTCTTTCCTTTTTTCTTATTACAATTACCAGCCCCGACCGGCGAGCTTCTCCTCGGGCTTCATGCTGTCGCAGTTGATGCCGACCATGGCCTCACCGAGACCAGTGCTGGCCTCAGCCAGAACCTTGGCATCCCGGAAGTGAGTGGTGGCCCGCACAATAGCCTTGGCTCGCTTGGCGGGGTCACCGGACTTGAAGATGCCGCTGCCAACAAATACACCGTCGCAGCCCAGCTGCATCATGAGAGCGGCGTCGGCAGGGGTAGCCACACCTCCAGCAGCAAAGTTGACGACGGGCAGGCGACCAAGCTCAGCAGTCTGGCGGAGGAGCTCGGCGTCAACCTCGAGCTCTCGAGCAAGCTCACGAATGCGGACAATACCACCCTCGGCCAGCGCAGCCTTGGCCTGGGCAATCTGCTTGTTGACCGTCTTCATGTGGCGGACAGCCTCGACGACGTCTCCGGTACCGGCCTCGCCCTTGGTTCGGATCATGGCAGCACCCTCAGCAATTCTCCTCAGGGCCTCGCCGAGGTTGCGGCAGCCGCAGACAAAGGGGGCGTTGAAGGGGCTCTTCTCGACGTGGCTCTCATCGTCGGCGGGGGTCAGGACCTCGCTCTCGTCAATGTAGTCGACACCGAGGGCCTCGAGGATCTGGCACTCGACAAAGTGGCCGATACGCGCCTTGGCCATGACGGGGATGGTGACAGCAGCCTGAATCTCCTTGATGACAGCGGGGTCAGACATGCGAGCCACACCACCATCCTTGCGGATATCAGCAGGGACACGCTCGAGGGCCATCACGGCGCAAGCACCAGCCTCCTCAGCAATACGGGCCTGCTCAGCGTTGGTGACATCCATGATGACACCGCCCTTGAGCATCTGGGCGAGACCGGCCTTGACGGTGAAGGAAGACTTGGGAGCCTCGCCATTGGAGGCGGCAGAACCGGAAAGAGCCTCGTTGACCATTGTGAATATTGTGTGATATCGAAAATAAAGGAGGGAGAGTTGATCAAGAGGGTGGCAAAAAATTTTTGTTGATCCTTTTTTCTTGTGGTCCGCGTATAAAGTTGACAAAGTATGGGCTTCTTCCAAGCAGAAGGGTATGTAGATGAAGTGTAAGGATGCAGGATGAGATGAGGAGAGACGAGATCGATATCGGATCTCGCAACCCGTCTTTTATGAGGCTCAGATATGTCGTCGGACTTTCCCCTTTACGATCAAGGCGAGCTGCAAGAGACGACGCACGGCGATGCATGTCTCATCCTCAAGCCCATGTACCACGGACGCAGCGCCAGCGCCGAGTATGAGACTTTTTTTTTCTTGTGCTATGACAAAAAGTCACTGGAACCTTAATTGACACTGCCCTCGGGTAGACGCCAGGAAGACGTCTCGAGGTGCCTCATTGGCGAGTAATGACTTGGAGGGCGCGCTGGCGGCGGAAAACATCGGGAAAGGCAGGGTTAGAACGGCAAGGCAACATGTGAGTGCTAGAGGATCCCGGTGCGGTCCCGAGACTTGGCATGACTACGAAGTCTTCGGCAGGACACTCCGACGCCTGCAGCACCGTTTTCTCCTCACAATGCGGCCGGGCCTGGCCCTGCGGCGCCGACACTCTTGCATGCTTCTCCCCCTCCTCATCTCGACCTCCACGTTGAAAGCGACTGCCGGCCTGCCCATCTCGTTTTTCGTTAGTCATTGAAAAGGCGACTAACAGGCCCCAACTCCGCGGCCGTGGCGTACGTCGCCTGCGATGCTCTCACCGAACTGAGAAGTTCCGCTGCAAGGGCAGCATTAGCGTGCAGGACGTGCAGACCCATCGTTCCCCGGGCTCCGCTTTCGTGGGGATCAAACTCCGTGCCAGCGGGTTTCCCTGCTTGACATCGCCGCCCATCTTGCGTCTGGAGACCACGGTTACCTGGCCAAGAGGAAAAACGATAAGTGGCGGCTTTTGGCCATGTGCTCTTTTCATTTATGGCGGTGAGGTTGTAAATTGGCACCGGACCGGACTTCTTTGTGTGTGTGTCCGTTTTTATCCATATTTTCCAATCAACCCACTCGCGTCGCGTGTCTGCTTTTTTTTTTTTTCTTAAACCTAACCCAGAGGCGAAATCTTACCCATCTCAATTGACAGACCCTTGCGGCCCCCCAGTTCAGTCCCCAAATTACCCCGCCATCATGATGGCCCTCACAGTCGGAGTCCTCGCCCTCCAGGGTGGCTTTTCAGAGCACCTGGATCTCCTGCGCAAAGCAGCCGACCACATTTCTTCCACCGAAGCCGCATCCAAAACGACATTTAACCTCATCGAGGTGCGCACGCCAGAGCAGCTTGCGCAATGCAACGCCCTCATCATCCCTGGCGGCGAGAGCACCACCATCTCCTTTGTCGCCGCCCAATCCGGCCTGCTTGAGCCCCTTCGAGAATTTGTCAAGTGAGTCAGTCCTTTTGCACCGGGTTACAGAACAGAAAAAAAAAACAAAAACAAGAAAGCGTCCCCTTAGTCCGATCCTAATGCAACCTTCTAGAACCCAGAAACGCCCGACGTGGGGCACATGCGCCGGTCTCATCCTCCTCTCCGACGAAGCAAACGCCACCAAAAAAGGCGGCCAGGAACTCATTGGCGGCCTCGGCGTCCGCGTACACCGCAACCACTTTGGCCGACAAATCGAAAGCTTCGAGTCCGGCCTTGACCTGCCCTTCCTGCAGGAAGAGGCGTCATCCCCGTTCCCTGGCGTCTTTATCCGCGCGCCCGTTGTCGAAGAAATCCTGTCGCTCGACGATTCCCGGCCCGCGGTGCAGGTGCTGGCTAAACTGCCGGGCCGGGTCGACAAGATGAGGCCGGGCGTGTCGCAGGCCAATACCAAGGACGACTCGGGCGACATTATTGCAGTTAGGCAGGGTAATGTTCTAGGCACAAGCTTTCACCCCGAGTTGACAAAGGACGCGAGGATACACGTGTGGTGGTTGAAGGAGATTCTGAGCCAGCGTTAGATGAAACTATTTATTATTATACGTAGACTGTAGAGGCTAAAATTAAATAATCCAGATCCGTGTTGCCGTTCCCTCTTCGTCATTAAATTCTCTCGCATCCAAGCACCTGTTAAGAGGCCCTGGTTGCTTTCTCATAACCTGGGGGAGGTGACTGTGGCCTGGCTGGTCTTGTTCTACCACTGATAGCCCGAGAGCCTTCCATAGCCTCAGGTGTTGGAGGTACGACTTGAAGACCAAGGGCCTTGGATATCTCAGGGTTTCCCACCGCCGCTGCCATTTCTGCCGGCGACACAGAACCGCTTTTGTATACATCCGCCCCAAACCGCTTCAGCAGCTTCACGAGCTCTATGTTCCCACTTGCCAACGCCTGCGTCAGCGGAGTCCGGCCTTTCTTATCAGTCGCATTCGCATCGGCACCATGCTCAACCAGCGCCCTTGCCTGGTCAAACCTGCCCTTGTCTATTGCGTATAGGAGCAGAGTCTCTCCATCCTTCATCTTTTTATCTGTTGAAGATCCGTGATCCAGCAGCAGCTTCACTAGATCAGTCGACCCGATTTCCATGGCGTGGCACATGATGTGGGTATTCCAGCTCCCGTCGGAAACGTTGGCAGAGGCGCCGTATCGAAGCAGCAAGCGCGCAGTCTCAATCTTGTCCGGCAACGGCAATTTGGTGTCCTTGACCGTGGCAACGAGGAGCGGCTGTGCATAAATGTCCCGAGCACCGGCATCAGCTCCGTGCTCCAGGAGTAGCTGCACGAGTTCCATCCGTCTGTTAAATAATGCATCTGCGAGCACTGTGTTGCCGGTATTATTTCGTGCACCAGATTTCGCTCCGTGCTGAAGCAACACGCGGGCCATCTCCACGTCGTTATTCGAAGTGGCGACGGCTATCATCGAGTTCCCATTGAGGTCGTAAGCATTTGCGTCTGCTCCGTACTGTAGCAGCAGCCGCACAAGCTCAATATTGCTGTTTTTGACGGCATGGGAAATCGCGGGCCTCCCGGTTCTGCTTGTGGTGCTAGCGCTGGCGCCATTCACCAGCAGAAACTGGATTCCTTTCAGATTACCACTTGTGACGACATCAAAGAAATATGGCTGGCCGGACCAACTGCTCTGAGTCACATCAGCACCCTTGTTAAGCAAAAGCTGGGCAACTTCGATGCTTCCCACTGAGCAAGCCAAGAACAAGGGTGGAATTTTGGACGCATCGCGAGCAGTTATATCGGCATTAGATTCTAAGAGGAGCCGCGCCGCTTCCTCTTTGTTGGCCAAAATGGCACTGCTCAAGGGTGTTTGGCCTTCAGCGTTGCGACCGTTAATGTTTGCTCCTTGCGCGAGGAAACCCTTCATTTGGTGAACGTCTCCTCTACGCGCAGCCTCGCAGAAAGCTGTTGCCAGAGGATCCGGCTTGGACCAGAGATTCGAGGTCATAGCCTTGAAGGAGTTTGTCAGCGAAGACATGCTCTTTGCGAAGTTTGAGCCAGATGATTCCCCTGTCGCTTGTGTCGAGCTGGGGCCTGTATTGTCGTACGGTGGAGGTTCAAGGTCACTGCTCGGGAGCGGGCCCTTGCTGCTGGAAGCGATGATTACATTTTGGTTCTCTTGTAGGAGGATATTCTGTGTCTGAGTAGCCTTTTGAGAGGCGTCGTTCGCATGCTGAAGGCAGCTCCTCCCTTCCTTTGTGTCCAGGAGAGCGTCCTGGGCCTCTTTTTCTTTTCTAAATTCCCGGGTCAGTCTTCACAAACTACTTAATATGTTTTTTTCACATACGATGACAGCATTTTTACAAAAAAGGAAAACAGTTGGCAGTATGCATACACGCCTTGCGCATGCACCACCAGAAACGTCTGATCCAGGTGCTCCACGTTGTTAGGCTGCAGTCGCATGACCTGCTTGTTCAGGACTGCTGTGGTTCCATCGCAGGAACCAAGATATTGGCTTAGATTCTTCTGGAGCCTTGGAGAAATGACTGATGAGGCATTCAGAGCCGCCTCCAGCTGTGACACATGCTCATGGAGTTGCTGCAGTTGCGACGCAAAGGTGGACAGCCGGGCAACTGGCAACGAGTGAGAGTTCAAGCTCCTCACTAGTTCATTCAACTCTTCGGCGCTCGAAACCGCCCGATGGGCAATGTTGGTCCCGAGGGACGTTAGGGACGCGACAGAGAAACTATTCATTGGTTCCAGCTTCGGGTTTGCAGATCGTATTGGTGGAGCAAGTCGATAAACTTCAGCGACAAAGCCTAGGTAGGCCCCTGCCTCCGGAACGCGAACCGAACCCGAGATCTTATAATGCCTCCAAGCTGCAGCCTAATTTTTATTTTGTTTATTTCCCGCAATCGTAGGGCTGAGCTTGCGCCGCAAGGTTGAAATGATAAGCTGCGCAGACGCTGACGCGGACTTGCTCGAGCCGCCATGTGCATCACCTCATGATGGGTGGGCTGCCTCCGCCCCGAAGTCCTTATCCCCGCACTCCGAGAGGCCGCCCCCTCAGCCCCGACCGGACAAACTGGGGCTCCTGCTGACACTGGCAATCCTTCGTTTCCCATTTGGACCTCGCGATGCCAGCCAGGGCAGACACCACCTGGGGAAGGCTTCGTCATCTTGTGCAAAAATGGGCATCCTATGAAAAAAATGTTTCTGTCGGCTACTACATGTTCAGGCTGCCATTGCAATCCTTTCGCGTAACCAGGGGCAGAAGAGACAAATATTCATCTTGCAAGAAATCTCTCAGATGGCTACAGGGCATGGGGTCGACTGTTGCGTCCGATTTTACAATTTCCCGATCGGCGCCGAATGGATATAGGCCACCACTACGAGTCTATCTACCCAGCTAACGTCAATTGCACCATGGCAATCGGCGCATCGCCGATCACGCCAGCATCACGGCCCCGCTGAAAACCACGGATCGGCGTGCATCAATAGCCTTTGACAACGAGCTCAACGCCACTGTCTTGCTTGCGACGAGAAGGAATGCGTGGCGTTGTAGTAATAAAGGCAAAATGGCCCCAAGATCCACCCGTCTCAGACCAGCCTTCGCAGCCTAAATCTATCCCACGAATCAAACGAAACGAGTGTCATAATGTATGCCAATTGCTCGCAATCATGCTAGAGCTCCATGGTGCCCAGACAGGATTTAAGTCCATCAAGGGGCAGTGTTGCAACGTAGCGGTCGGAAAGCTGAAGGAAGAGCGCGGCGGCGTTGAGACTTTGCAGCCTTGAAACTTCCGTCACATTGCATTTCACGAGAATTCCACGTGCAGTCGGCTCGAATGCGCGCAGCACCCGAACTTCGGAGTAATTTAACGCGTCATACGAATAGGAATTGTATGCCAATATGGTAATGTACAATTTTGCAGCCTCGTGTGTATCAGATCAACGGCCTTGCGACAACCCCATCCCGCGTGCACCCCTGGCAGCAGCGTTGGCGCAAGGAACCCGGCCACCCATGTCCGAAACAGGGCTTTTTGCCAACACAGCCACCCAAAGAAACAAAACTTGTCACTTCGGCTTCGTCAATCGATATTCCATCACCCTGTACTACCCATTTGGCTACTTGTGTACCCCCGGATCATATGCTATGCCGCCGGCTTGGGCGTCTCTTTAGGTGTCGTCATGTAGTAGAAGATTGCGCCGAGACCCAGAGCGCCCGCGCCGTACGCAATATATTTGTTGTTGCTGTTTGATCGCGGACTCGTTAGAACCGCCTACTTTGTCCGAAAGCTTGAGGTCAGATCATTCACGTACCGCTGGGCCTCGGGGTTCGGAGGGCCTCCCGCTGACTGCCGGGAGACGCGGGAGACGTGGAGCCCCCTGTGAGTAGCCGCAAGACGGCTCCGGATAGCCGGCTGAACGGCTCTAATAGATCGATACATTGTATGTGGTTCTGTGCTGGAGAAAGGATACAAAGACTTGCGATAATAGTGTCGACTTTGGGTCAAGGTGCGACGGTTTACAGAATTCGGGATGAGGAGAAAGGTCTAATATGCTCGACAAGCGAATCCAAGATGATGTTTATCCAATTCTTCAATCACCTGATCCCCGCAGATTTGTTCAAGATGCCCAGGCCAATGTGCCGTTTGTGTCGTCATCAATGCGTCGGCACATCGCACAGGAGTTGGTCATAGGTCGCCACTGGCCATGGTGGTGTATAGCAAATGCAACGGGGAACACCCGCGGTGGTTTAGCCGAGAGCCAGCCCCCCAGCAGTCAGGCAGTGTAGCAAGTCAACAAGTCATCAACTTCCCCTCACCCGTGTCATCCATGACCGTGTGCAAGGGGAAGCTTTTGCCCATGTCGAATCATACCACGTACGTGGGGGCTACAGTGCGCGTCACTTGCTGAGGTGCATCGCCAAGATGCATGTCAACAACTTGTGTGATTCTACAGCCACGGGCGTGAGCCACGGCGGGCCATGAAACAAAACCACGCAACAGTCCAAGAACAAAAGAAAAAAGAATAAAGGTGCATGTAAATTTAATATAGCAATAATTTTCACATCTAGCTCACTTATTATGTTTATGTATTTTTAATTTCCGAGGGAACTGGTGTTGTTGCAGAGTGTTAACCGTTTCCACTAACACGAAAGATCACAGGCTTGACCAGAAGTATCAGTTTCGCGGGGCTAAAATGTTGAAGCATCATCATCATTACACAAGAGACGCATCTGAATCAACATTGAAAATGTTGACTTCGGTACCTAATTCATTTTGGGAACCAAGTTGACGGAATTCGAGCTTTGGTGTACTCGATCTATCTTCCTTCTTCCAGTTATATCAACCCACGACTCCGTAGTAACGATGAACACGTTCCCTATAAATCCCATATAAACTACTAGTCCTCCTGAAAAAGAATAATCCTTGTTAACTTCTGACGTATCATTATGATGCCAGTGAAAATACTGTTATCTCATCAGCCAATTTAGCCCAGCCACCCCACCATGAGAGACATACTCAAAGGTCAATCATCCTGTTGGACGCTACAATTCTGCGAACATTCGCCTGTACGACATCAAATCGCATGTATCTGCATCGCTCGCTCTCTAAATGATTAATAAGGCCTGCGAGTGCCGAGAACTCCTTTGGGCAAGCCCGGTTTGGACAGCGATACAGTTTCTGCTGATGGCGAAGAGATGCCAAGTGCGTATTGAGACCTTCCAAAGATCTAAAAAGCCTCTTGCAAAGGTAGCACTCGAAAGCTTTGCGTTTGTGGTTCCAAGCCTTCTCTGTTGCCTGAAAAGTAGCTCCGCCCTGGCCTGGAGCTTGGTTGGCGATGTAGCCATGAGGATCACGTTCCCGTATCGAGCGGTAGAGTGTATCCCGACACAGATTCATCCCGCGGCATCCTCCTCTCTCGAGGTGGTTGACAAGGCCAGTGGCGGTGTTACGAGTCTGGTTGCAGAAAGGGCAAGGGAGGACAAAGGCGCGATGTCGCCTTGAGTTTAGATGCTGTGGCCGTGATTAGCAGTTATCAAGAAAGCAGAGTAAAGTCAATTCGACCTGTCTAAGTTCGGATGGGCTGCTAAAAAAGCGTTGACAATCCGCACAGTACTTGTGCACTTGGAACTCATGTGCCTCAAGTTCATCGGCGTTAGAAAACCGATCGTAGCAAACGCCACACTTTGGAGCAGAGGGGTGCCAATGTTCTTCCCAATCCATATGGTCGCGGCGGTCCCATTCATTTGCAAATGCTTCACCGCAAGTGTCACATTCGAATTCTGGGGGATAATGGCCTTTCTGTCGACAGTGATGATTTCTGAAACCGAATCTAGAGAAACGACGCCAGCAGGTGCCACACGATGGCGGCATTTTGGCCAGAAACACTTGTAAGTTCTCTAGCGCTCTTTTCTCAATAGCTTAGCGTTGATTTCTGAGGTCCGGATCAGCGTTTTAGGGGCGTGGTGATGCAAGCTGGTGAGCACAAGCTGATGGTTGTAGGGATCCAGGCATCCGTCTTTACTGGATGCTGGAAAGCACCGAAGTCGGTGTTCACTCATCTCAGATAAAGCAAGTACGAAGACCGAGATGACAGCTGCCAGAATTTGTTGCAAGTGACAGGCAGTGGCTTTGGAAGGTGCGACCTGGCTTGCAGCTGTGTCACAAGGTATACCTGTGTTATAAGGCAGAGCTCCCTAAGACCTTAGGCCACTGTTTGCAAGATCGCTTTTCTTAGGAGCGGACTCCAAGCAACAAGTCCATCAGAAACCGGCATGAGCATTTACACGAGCATCCACGACCCCTATCGTGACCGAGTCACTCTCCCTCGGCCAGTATCGAGGCTATTGGCCAGGCAGCCAAACTTTCGCCCGGTTTGGTCGTTGGGCTGGAAGAGGCGCTCAGAGTTAGTGAACGCCTCCATGCATGCACCGCACATTGCCGCATGCGCCACATGTCGCGAGTGAGGCCGAAGCATGGCGGTTCGGTGCATTTTAACCAAGGTGAGAGCGGGATTAAGAGGAAGCTTTTTAGCGGCTTGGAGAAACGAAGACTGATTATGGCGATGCAGGTCATGGGTTCTCACCAAGCTTTCGGGACTGTCAACTTGGTTTCTTTTCATTATCCTGTTGATCTTTATCGTCATTCATTGGCTGCTTGGCGATCGACTGGAATTTTGCAAAGCTCTCAGTAAAGGTAGCTTCGTCCCTCACACCGAGAGAAACACCACGACTTTATCCCCCTGCCACACTGGCCCCGCGTCGACAATTCACACTTATCCCTTGCGAAATGGGATGAAATGATTGATCGGAAAAGGGCCGGTTTCTTTGAATTCCATGCACCGATTTTTTTATTCAGCACTGGACACCAAGACACGTCTGCATAAACCCCCGAGTAACCGCCGCATGGGATTTGCCGTCGACCGCCTTCTCGCGGCTGTGATGAGCCAGATCTACGCCCAGCAACCAGGGATGTTTTGTCTCAAACACGGGAATAAAAGCTTCTTTAAATAGCGCCCGAGCTCAAAAACTCCTTTTACGCGTTTCTTTTGTTTTTCTAGTTTCAAGAGACATGCATCGCAAACTTTACCGTGTGCCCCATGTGGCGGTTATCTAGAGTTCATCCCATTCGGCCGCCTCCCGCAAACTATCCTTTGCCAACTCCTCGCAGGCAAGGGTTACCGTCACCTCCTCGATCGCCTCACATCCAAGACACCCAGACACATGATTCGGATTCCTTTCCATCGGGAGATCAAAGCGACCACTCACAGGCTCAAGGGCTGAGACCAGTAACGGCTTTCGCGTCTCCCAACTACCAGGTGGTTGTTCATCAGCATCCATTCCACCGCCCCAGGAATCTTACTCAGTCCGCCAGCACCAGACCATTTCATTAATCTACGACACTAATGCAGGATAGCACCGAGTCGAGCACGTCTGATGTCCTCGCAATTGCAATCGCAGATGGATGGCAAATGACGCCGAGCTGTCGGGTTAAGCTTAATCCATGACATCACCGCGCCCGCGAAGCGCCTTCAACCCCAGCCCGGCGAGCCATAGATTGACCACGATGCGCCCCCGCAAGCAGTTCCCCAGAAGATCCAAACGTCTTCTAGGGCAGCCTAGCCCATCACCATTCCCTAGTCTGTGCTTCTGGGCTCAGCTAGCGCGTTGGGGCTGGAAACTGACACTCCCAGCGGTCGCTCCCACCTCCACCAGTGCCACTGACATCGGCCCTTTACAGATGGCCGCCGAACTCAGGGTGAGGTGCAAGGAGAGCAGCTGACCCTTCGATGGCAGCTTGTCCTCGAGTGATCTGCGTGCAGAATAACCACGAGAAGAGTTCCATGACGATTGCCAAGTGCAGAACTAGCGGCATGCTTGTGCCAGCCATGCCGTGGTCCCATGTCTCGCCGCACAACCCAAACACAGGGAGCCCATCCCCGGTATCAACATAAAGATCCGCTCTCCCTCTCAGCTACAGATCTACCTACGAACCAACTTACCCTTCCCACTGCCCGAGACAAAATCGGAAACGATGCTTGGGAGACTGTACGCTATCCCTCGCTTGACCTTGCCAAGATGGACTCTAGGCACAAACTGACTGTGCTTGCTATCCAGGTCCATCCAGGTCAACGGCGCGCTCTGCGGTGTCGAGGCCCTCCTCCTTGGAGTCATTACGTCCCTTGGGGGATTCCTGTTTGGATACGACACCGGCCAGATATCCGGCATACTTCTCTTTGATGATTTTGTTCAGCGATTTGCACAGACACAGCCGGACGGTCACAAGCAATGGCAGCCCATCATCAAGTCCCTTGTTGTGTCCTTGATCAGCATAGGCTGTCTTTTCGGCTCACTATTTGGTGCCTAGTATGTCTCCCGTCTCAGCGCAGAATCGCTGCAATTGACAGCCTGCTAACATTTCCCAGCACGGCTGACTGGTGGGGTCGGCGTAAGAGCATGGTCTTTGGAGTCATCATCTTCATCATAGGCAACGTCATTCAAATGACGGCAAACAGCTCTTGGGAACATATGATGATGGGTCGGTTCGTCGCCGGTCTTGGTGTTGGTAACCTCTCAGTGGGTGTACCAATGTTTCAATCTGAGTGCTCACCCCGCGAGATTCGAGGCGGTGTCGTCGCATCATACCAGCTCATGATCACATTTGGTATCCTCGTGTCCAACATTGTGAACTATGGCACGCGAGAGATTGAGTATTCTAGTGCTTCTTGGCGGATAGTAATCGGCCTTGGCATCGCATTCTCTCTCCCTCTGGGCTTGGGCATGATATTTGTCCCCGAGTCCCCTCGCTGGCTGGCCAGCACGGGAGACTGGGAGGGAGCTCGCACTTCGTTTGCTCGACTCCGCGGTCTGAAGCATGACCCACACCACATGTTTGTTGAAGATGACATTAATGAGATGAAGGAAATTCTCGAAAGGGAAAGTCGCACAGGCCAAGGTAGCTGGCTTGAATGCTTCACTCCGAACACCAGTATCCCTAAGCTGGTTTACCGCACCGTCCTAGGGATCAGCATTCATTTTCTACAGCAGTGGACAGGCGTGAACTACTTTTTCTATTATGGCGCTACCATCTTTGAGTCTGCTGGTATCAAAGACCCCATCATGACGCAGCTGATCATGGGCGCGGTCAATGTCGTCATGACGTTTTACGGCTTGTACGTCGTGGAGAAGTTCGGTCGACGATGGCCTCTCTTTCTTGGGGCCCTCTGGCAAGCCCTTTGGCTCCTCATCTTTGCATCGGTCGGCACTTCTCTTGATCCCAAGAACAATGTGAGTGTTGGAATCGTCATGATTGTAGCGGCGTGCATGTTCATTGCCTCCTTCGCCGGAACATGGGGTCCTATTTGTTGGGTCGTGATTGGCGAGACTTTTCCCCTCCGCACGCGAGCCAAGCAGGCATCTCTTGCAACCGCCAGCAATTGGCTTGGAAATTGTAAGTGTCCCAGTACTCACAGTTAGACGGTATCTGGTGCTCACATGCCGTTAGTCATGATTGGTTTTCTTACCCCCCTTGCTGATGACGGAATTTCGTATTCGTTCGGCTTCGTCTTTGTCGGTTGCAACATCGCTGCGGCAGCGCTGGTCTGGTTCTTCCTCTACGAATCCCGCACCCTCAGCTTAGAACACGTCGACCTAATGTATGGCCAAGAGCACCTCAAGCCTTGGAACAGTGCCAACTGGACCCCGCCTGGCTACATTACCCGGAAGCAGAAGGACGATGGTCACTCTGTAGGAGTCGGTCATATGAGTGAGGAGAAGAGGAAGAGCGATACTTCAGCTATGGAGTCGTTCCACGAGTCAGTCTAGGGATGTTGATGAGACGAGGCATGTGCATATGTGTACAGATTATGTTAATGACCCTATCATTAGTTGTAGCCTTATCCAATATAACTATCAACGGATTCCCCGATAATGATCAGGTTGATGAAACTTGATCACATTTAATCAGTATTTCTCTGTCTCTATGCTCGTGCATACTTCACAATTTATTCCTGGTGCTTTAAAATGAAGCGATACCGGGTAGGCGGCCGGACCCGCAGCTGCGCCACTTTGGTGCACTAACTCGAATCTTGCCTAAAAATAAGACTGATGGTGAGGCGGTCGTGCTTATGGATTGACTCCTTTAATTGTCACTCCTCAACATAATTCTCAAAAATTCACTGACCGCTTTGTTCAAACGGAGATGATGAAGCGGTGCACCCATGGCAGTGCCTACACTGAATGTAGTCCATCAGCGGTGGCAGCGGGGTTCGCCAGAGTTCCCTTGGACAAGTGTCTTGCGGCAACAACAGCGTCTGGGCGGCGCACCAAGGAGAAACTCGTCACGGATGAGCAGGCCATGACAGATGGCTGCAGTTTCCCGGCCCCGCTGGTCCTTCCAGACGATGACCTGGCTCTGGATCCCGAGTACCCTCCGCAGAGCCTGAAGTCTTGGCTTTCCTACAATAAAAAGATGCCCATTACGGAGGAGCGAAAGGTGATCTATGTCGTTGAGCCTCCACAGCTGGCGAACGATGTCAAGACATTGATGCGGGGTTGGGAGAAGCCTCGTGTGCCTAAAGACTTTTCTGTCGCTGGCCTTCCCGAAGCAATTGCCCCGTCGTCAGCAGTCGATGTCTGCAGCTACCTGCGTGCATTCTATCACGGGATGGACATCAAGCTACATGAAGGGAAGTTTCGGTGGCAGGCTTGGGACTCAGAGTCCTCAACAAAAGGGCAAAAGTACATTGGGTTGGCCACGCCGAAACCCACTGAAGAGCTCATCGGGGTCAGGTATCGACAGTCTCTGGATGGAGTGGCGAGGATGCAGGTCAATCTAAACGATGTCCTAGACGCGCTGATTGATCGCGTTCCACCCGACGCGTACGCTATAGTGATGCTGACCGAGTACGACCTCTACGAGGACGAGGAGGACGACTTTTGCTGCGGGAGGGCGTACGGGGAGAGTCGCATAGCCGTGGTTTCATCCTTCCGGTACGCCCCATCGCTGGATTTATATTCCGACATCGACCCGGAGCACATGTGGCCGGCCTCGCACTGCAAGAGCTACGTCGACACTCTATGTGCGGCCTCTGAGGAGGCACCGCAGCGCAAACGGCCGAGTAAGATGACACAGGCGGTACGGCCTCCTGCGGCCTCTCCCCTGGCAGCAGCAGTGGAAGCGGGCAACAAAGTGCCCCGACCCAAGACCAGAGATGAGCTGGCAGGCCTGTGGTTTTCTCGCGTCGCCCGCACGACGTCGCACGAGCTGGGTCATTGTCTGGGCATGGATCACTGCGTCTACTACGCTTGCGCGATGCAGGGAACCGCGGGGCTGGCCGAGGACGTAAGGCAGCCGCCGTATCTCTGTCCCGTGTGCCTCAGCAAGGTATCGCGGGGTCTGTACTCGTCCCTCGCCGGGAAGGGCGCCGTGGTGGACCAGCAGCGAGAGTACATCAAACGTCGCTACGAGGCGCTGGTCGAATTCTGCGAGGACTGGAAACACGTGTCCATGTTCGCAGGTTATCATGCATGGGTAGGAAGGCGTTTGCAAGAGATGGCAGCTTTGGGAAGTCAGGAGTAAGAAGTGTGGCAGCCACTGGCCGGGCTGCATGGACATGGGCATGAGCATGAGCATGAGCATGGAGAATGGTGGATGGGTGGTGCAAATGTGCAAACGACGTCTCACTACTGCTGGCTGCCGTCTGTACACCGTCACTCACAAACACAAACGCCTTCCTTTGTTTGACAACTCAGTTTGACAGCCTGGGTATAAAATGCCCGAGGGGGACGAAAAACCTGTGTCGCTCTTTTTCTTTTCCAGAAATCACAATCACCTATTCACTCCATTTTTTACACTGAAGTTTGCTTGATGCCCATGTATGGCCGTTTTGAACCGCCAAACAAACACACGCTCTCGCTTTCGTTTGATCGCACAAACAACACGACAATAAACACAACAAGGGTTTTCTCAAGTCCCCATGCCTGGACAACCGACCCCAAAGCCCCCGCCCGTCTTGTCACATGCCCCTCCTTGCTCCAACCTGAGTTGCGGGCGAGTTAGGGAAGTTGAGGACACCAGCCAACGCTGCAGGCAGTGCAAGTCATGCTACTGCTCGCGGGGCTGTCGCAAATCCGACACGGCACGCCACAAGCACATCTGCGAGTACCTTCGCGAGGGCGTCATTCCTCCAAGAAACAGAACGCCGCAACAACCATCCTGGCACTACGCCGAAAACGCTCCTTGCTGGAGCCCAGAATCAGGACTTAAGGTATCCATTTCGGTTCCATTCACGCGGCTCTGGCAGAGAAGCTGGCTGCACGCGCGCCCGGCAAACGACGTGTATAGAATACTCATTGATGCCTACCGGCTGCGCATGTTTGATGACCTGCAAATGGGTTACACCGTTGACCCCGACAGCGTCTACGGCGGCCACCCGACCGGCCTCCCCGGCTTCCGCAATTTTCTCAGATTGGCCTGTTCGAGAGAGGGCCTGATGCCTTCTTGGTGGAACGAGTGGAAGAGGCGCGACTGCGAGAAGATAGCCCTGCAAACCGAGGAGCCCAAGTGGCACAGGCTGTGCGCGAAGCTTGACCAAGTCTTGGTCGTCGAGCACTACAACGACACAACCTTTCCGTACCAGCTGCGGGTTTTTGCCAAGATAGTGTACGGAACGAGTTCCGATGAAGCCTTTGTGGAACGTATCTGGAGCGACATGGTTTTCAACGAGCGCATGATGAACAGGTTCAATGACTGAATGCATAGGGAGGAAGAGGAGCGAGTTGCATGGTTTCAGAAATTCGGATTGGGAAATCAAAATTAACCTAGCAAAAAAAAAATTACATGTTTCATTCCATCGCTGATGCACTCTGTTTTTCTGTTCTCTTCTGTTCTGTTCTGTTCTTTGCTTCCTCTTTTTAGATAGTTGAGTTTTTGGTAAATTAGTGATGCACGAGTCTGCAATGTGACGGTGCAACTGCAACGCTCTGTCGTTCAACCTTGCCCAAGCGATGATTAAATGATGCCATTACTGCCGCTTCTCTCTGAGCTCGCTTCCATAGCAGTGAATCACATGTCAGTTTACTGCCAAGATTACCTTGCGTGTAACCATGTTTTTTTGGTTCTTTTCGTTTCTTTTTGCGGCTCTGCCATCACTTTTCCTGACATATCACAATCGAGACCCCTGTGGTGGCCTTGTTATCAAGTCGCACAAGGGGTCAACAGTGGGGGCTAGTTGGCCTCGATCTAGTCGGCCTGCGTGCGAGTGTTTCGATGCAGGAGGTACAAAGACAGTATGGTGGACAAGGCAAAGAAGACACTGCGTCAAGTTAGCGCTGTGTTTAAAAGTAGACGAAAAAAAGAAATAAAAGAGAAAAAAAAAAGAAGAAGAAAAAAAGAATACAAAGAAGCATTGTTTATTTGCTATTGGAAGCTGTAAGGGAGAGTGGCGTTGAGGAGTTTACTCACGCGAGGGTTATGTCCAGATGCTGGGTGACCTCGTACAGATGAAGTCTCTGCTCCGTTGGCGCACGCTTCACGAGGCGTGCCACAAAGTTGATGCAGTCAATGAGCTGGTTTCCAGCTGGCTGTGAGCAATCGCAGCAGAGTGTGGCAAATCTCCAAGTCAAGCCCTTGGGGGATGCAACGCCGCACACGTCGCCGCAAGTGTACCATGCCATCTTGGAGGCGACGATCCAGGCAATGGTTTGAACCAAGTTGATGCAAAGAATTGTTATCCTCGTCGTCCTGGCAGGGATGGGCAGATTGCCGACTATCCCCCACAGACCCAGGACGAGGTACAGGAAGAAGCCAAAGTAGGCCGCGACAGTAATGGCCGCCTGGCGAATGCAATGTTAGCGCAAACACACTCTCACATTCGCAGTCGGTTACTTTCACGCCATCTTACCCATACGATATTGTAAATCAGTTTGCCCGGTGGCCTCTCCCAGTGCAGGTCCGACACCATGCCCGTGGCCGCGCTGCAGGTGACGATGAGGTCCCCGAGCGCCAGCAAAAACTGCAGGACATCACAAACAAACAGGAAAACCGCGGGTATATTGTTCATGAGGTTGTTCAAGACGTGCGACAAGACGACACGCAGGTCGTCCATGTTGCGGACATTGAAATTGAAGATGTCGCCTACGTGGGCGTTGCCATGGCCCTGAACATTGACGGTTTCCACCCAGTTGAGGACGTTGAACGGCATGACGAGACAGAATTATGGAGCAAAGGTATGATGAAGAAGGTAATAAATTCGTATTGAAACTAATTAGGGTTGGTTTTTTTTTCTTGTAACCTTGATGCTGAGAATATGAAGCAAAAGTTATGGGGATTGCTGATATTTATGTATAGAGGCTCACCACGGTAACTTCCACCTCTCCCGCGATACAATTCAAGTGCCGTGATGCCGAGACGTCCGCGACTAAAAGCCGCGTATGTTGATAGGTAGTTAGTGAGAAGGGTGCACTTGAGCCTTGTGGTCACTAGCTCACTACCGCGGGCTCTGGTTGGCCGTGGCCTTGCGTGACCAGGCGCCTCGTGGTTGCCTTGAGCCGACGCGCCTCCCAGACAGAGAGCAAATCGGTTGCGCCTTTTATCAAAAATGATACTCCCAAGCCACCACATATCTCAGCCAGCCAATCACCCGGCCCCGAAATGTCAACGGAGGCACCAGCACCAGTTGCCTTGCTTAGCATGACGTAACTTTCAGTTGTGGGAAATGCCATAACAACCGATACGAGGTTTTAAGGTGCTTCTATCGGCCAATAATCAGTGAGCGGAAACAAAGCGTCGCGAGAGCAGTTGATGTTCTCTGCCGGAAACTGTCATATTCGACGGATGACGACACCACCATCTGTTCGTATTCTGCCGACCGGATTCCTTTTATACCAACATGAATGCGATTACGAGGAAAAAGACACCATGGTGATTGGGGTAGAAGTGATAAGTACCAAGACTCTCCAACTTGGCCAGAGTGGCCTTATCGAGCATGTCTCAGACGACTCTTCATGTACATGTCTTCCCCTCACAATGTGGGCGTTCTCATAGTTCGCTATCAAGTTTTAAAAATAGAATCGCGGTATGCCAACGTCCAGCGCCATGCTTCTGCTGATTCTTTGTTTAGTCGCAGGGTCCAGCCATCCACACCCAACTTCATCCCGTCCCTGTGCTAACCCATATTAAGACCAAAACGGGTTGAAGATTAGTAATATCAATACTAGACAGAAATAGAGTGAGAAATTTGTACGCAGAAATGGAGGCGCGAACCAGCCGTTGAACATTAGAAGCTCAAACTGCTTAAGGCGGGTTCACTACAGCAGGCTACCGCGCCTTGCTACGCACCAAGAGCACACAATTCCAATTTTAGCTTGCTGGATCAATCTGTCAAAGTTTAGAAGGTACCAATCCCTCTGCGTTACGTTGTACGGAGAAATTGTACCATTTCCGCGCCGGGTCAAGGACATCGTGACCAGCAGAGACGTTCTCATTTTTTGTAAACACCAAATATCATCCCGCAATAATGTAATAGGCCAAGAAATAATCCTCCATCTTGCATGGTCAGCACGACCTATTGGATCCCACCGCACGTCACTACCCTGTTCCTGAGATCGGATACACGCTAATGCATGTTTTGTATAGCCCCCAATCATTCATAGACGTTTCATAATACCCCAAATAAGTTATGCGGAGAGTCGGCACATACGAAGAAAAGTCAATTCCATTGATGTCTCCATCTATGGAGTCGGCACTATAAAAACGGGGAACACGTCGCATCTGGGTAACGGTATCCATATCGATAGGGAGTAAAAGATTGATCCGATCTTGATAAACTGGATGCACTTGCCGATACGATGGAATGGTCGGGTGACACCCGACTTCTACTGCTTTTGGTACCCTCTCAGCACCCAGCACCGACACTCGCAAAGGAACCAAATTAGGTATTTTCGGCGCATCTTTCGCCATAGCGATCGATGACCCTATTAAAGCCAACTTACACTCACGACCGGCACCAAACCATCATACTCGTCCCATTCCCGGACCCATATCTAGCGTCCGAGCCGGCTGTGGCGTCAATCGCCTGCCCTATCGGGACCTGCCAGCGGGCCCAGCCGCATCACCGCTGCCGGGCCTGAGACATGCGCGACTCAGAGGCGCCCTATCGCCATCCCCCGCCTTAGTGACGAATTCTCAATTCTCCCTTCCTCTATTTTTATCTTTTGTCACCTTCAAGCCATTTGGCACCAGAAGCTTCCCCCCCTTCGGCAGCTTCTTGTTTGCTTCTCACCAGTCTTGGCCCGTGAGATTGATTCCCAGCCATGGCGCTAAAGCAGCTATCCCTCCTCGCCGGCGTCGGCGCGGTCTCGGCGCTGGTGTTGGCGCCGCCGCCCTTCGGCGCTCTTCAGCAGCAGCAGCCGCTACTACCACAGAGCAGCAGCGCCAGCAGCTCCGCCGACTTCTCATGCGAGCTGCCTCCGCTCCTTGCGCCCAGCGACGACGGGCTGCCCTCGTCAAAGAGCCTCTTCTCCTCTAATGAAGCTTTGCTCACGCAGGTCAGGCGGCACCAGGCAATTGTGCGGGTGCCGACTGTGACGTATGACGACCTAGGCGATTTCGATAGCGATAAGCGCTGGGCGCCCTTCTACACGCTGCACAAGACGCTTGCGCAATTGTATCCCACCATGTAAGTCAATGCGAGTCTCAGCCGTAGCATTGAATCATATAAGCTAATTGGGTACAATTTTAGCTACAAGCGCGCGCAAGTTGACACTGTCAACACTTTTGGCCTTGTTTACACTTTGGCTGGATCGGATCCATCACTGAAGCCGCTTCTCCTTGCAGCTCACCAGGACGTGGTTCCCGTGGCTGATGAGTCGACATGGACATACCCGCCCTTTGAGGCCTACTTTGACGGCGAGTGGCTCTGGGGACGCGGCGCCTCGGATGACAAGAACAGCCTGACGGCCCTCTTGTCGGCCCTGGAGACGCTCCTCACCCAGCCCGGCTGGGCTCCTACGCGCACCATCGTCGTAGCGCTCGGCTTCGATGAGGAGTGCGGCGGACCCCGGGGCGCCGGCGAGATCAGCGGGTTCCTGGAGAAGCGATACGGCCGCGACGGCATCCTGGCCGTCTTTGACGAGGGCGGCATGGGCTTGCAGCGCCTCGGCAACACGCTGTACGTGCTGCCCAGCGTTGTCGAGAAGGGCAACGTTGAGATCTTTGCGGCGCTGCACACTGCCGGTGGGCACGCCTCGATCCCCTTCCCGCACACGGGCATTGGCATCATTGCCGAGATTGTCACGGCGCTCGAGGCGAACCCATATAAACCCCAGATCATCAAGGGCAGCCCTGTCTACAACCATCTCGTTTGCATCGCTAAACACTCGCCAGACGAGGCACCCGAGATCACCAAGCCGCTGGCCGCAGGCAACCTGGACGAGCTCACGGATGCCTTCATCAAAACGGACGCGCGGGCCCGGTACCTGGTGTCCACGTCGCAGGCCATCGACCTCATCTCGGGAGGCCAGAAGATCAATGCCATGCCCGAGGTTGTCAAGATCGGCGTCGACTACCGCGTCGCCCCGCAGGACAGCGTGCCCAAGGTGCAGCACACGTTCGTCAACAACATTGCCTCCGTCGTGGCCAAGTACAACCTGACCGTCAAGGCGTTCGTCGGCGACAAGCAGTATGAGGAATACGTTTCAAAGCTAGCATCATCGCAGCAGCATGTCGTGGCCGCTGATGAGGCTGCGGACGAGGCTGTCGACTACAAGGGCGTCCTTGTCCTGACGACTGCGCCCAGCTCCCCTGCTACCCCCGTGTCCCCGACCACGGGCCCGGTGTGGGACGTCTTCTCCGGCACGCTCCAGCACGCATTTGCACTGGACGGCGTTAAAGTGGTGCCGGCGGGCGAGATTATGAACGGCAACACTGACACCAGGCACTATTTGAGTAAGTCTCCAAGAAGGCGAATATAACCCAACGCCACCCACCACACGCACTATTTTTTTTTTTTCAGAGACTAACCAACCACAGACCTCTCCCAACACATTTACCGGTTCACACCGACTTGGGAACGCGGCAACGAAAACATCCACACGGTTGACGAGCGGGTCAGGATGAGAACGCACCTCGACGCGGTCAAGTTCTACTACGACTTAGTCCGCAATTTCGACGCCTCCAAGGCGTAAGCTAGGACTGGCGGAGCATACGGAGATGGGAGGGAAAGCAGGGCGGCTCTGCGCAGACACGGGATTGGATTGGGCGGATAACGTCATTGACTTTTTTTTTTTTCCCTTCCCGTCCCTCCTAGGCACTATAACAGCCCTGGCCCTAGTTCTGAAACATAGGCGATCGCCTCTTGCTCTCGCTCCCTCGGCTTGCAATTTCTGTACACTCCATAGTCGGTGACGGCATTTCCAAAAACTCTTTTTACATCTACGTACTAGCCCCCCCTGGCCATCACGCAAGATATGATATGTTTCAAGCCCAAAGGTGAAGGGGGGGAAGAAAAATGAAGCCCAACGCCCCATCTTCGCCCGTCCTGACCGAGGCGCCTCACCTGCAGCTCTCACCTTATCCATGCATGTCGTCTCCGTCTCGGTGAAGCCCACGCCGCACCTTGCCCTGCACAAAAACAGGGAAAATTGGGCATGAGCCACACGCCCCCAATCGTTAGGACACCCCCAAGATAAGAGGTTTCCCCACGGCGGCCCGTGTTGGAGAGGACCAAGGGAGGGGAAGCTTGCAAAAATTAAAATCGGAGCTGGAAGGGAACCATCCCACGGTCAAATTAGAAATCAACCACGGAGAGAATCCAACGGTGCACGTTAAATATGTACTTGTATCCGTACGACGCTGGAAGAGACCCCCACGGCCCCTTGACCAGTCCAGCTGAAGAGCGGCGGCCCTGGTTTCGCCCCTCTCGCCTCTCCACATTTCTCCTCTCTTCCCTCCCCCAATAATACATTCTTACTGTACTATGCTGCTGCTGCTGCTACTCCAACAAACTGCTAGCTAGCTCTTGGCTTGCTTTTGCCCCCAACCGTCCGGTTCTTTTTTGTCAGGGACCCTCCCCCAAACCTGTCCCTTCCCCAAACTCGAGTCGTTCTCAAGAAAAACGTACCCACAACGGCCTCGGCGTACCTTTTTCTTTTTCTTTCTTTTTCCTATTTATTTTATTCCGATGGCTCTTTTTTTTCTTTTTTTTTTTTTTTTTTGCAAGCCCGTGGTTCCACAATCATACCCATGTCGGGTCTCCGTGTGCATTGAACAAAGCGTATGATGATGACCTGCTTTAGGATCCACGATTGAGAAAACTCGAGTGTTGTCGACCTCGGGACTTGCAAAGGCAAAGGTAAGACGAAAAAAAAAAAAAAAAAAGAACAAGTCAGAAACACAACAACAAACTTGGCTGTGCGCGTGCGCGTGTCTTGTGTATCTTGTTCCCGGTGACCGGGTTTTCCGTTCCCTCCCTGCTTCTTCTGCTTCTGCTTCTGTTTCTTCTTCGTAGTCTTCAGCAGCAGCCAGTCTGCCCGTCATCCGACCCCCTTCTTGGCGTGGATCCCGCACAGCCAGCCCCGAGCCACCGTACTTAGCCCCCCTCCTTCTCGCATTTGATCGTGTACAATGTACACAGTGAGATTTATTCAAGATGGAATGCCCTGTTTTTTTTTTTCTTGCCCTGCCCAGCAACTCCCGAGGCCCCGTCCAGCGGGCATCCTGGGAAACATGGGAAGGGTTATTACATGGGTTTACCGATCAACCGTCGCAGAGTGAAAACGTGGGGGTCGCCCTCCGATGTTCGTTCGTTTCGCTCCGAAAAAAAAGTCGGCTTCGGGGTCTCTTCCTTCTGGGCAGGTCCTGGCGGTGTTCAAAAAAGCAGGCCCCCCCAAAAAAAAGGGTGCAATGAGCCCACGTCATGTCATGTTTCGCCCTTTTGGCGTTGCAGTGCTAAAAAGTACCCTCCCCGGAAGGGAGGGCTAGCTAAGCTGCCTAGCAAGCCAAGCCGCGCGCGGTTCGGTCGGAACCTTTGCCATTGATGAAAGTTTGTTGGCGAACTAGGAACCCTTTTTTTTTTGTGGTGGTGGTCTTTTTGTCCATTACCAATTCCTCGCTTCCGACTTGCTGGGAGAACCACTCACGACCCGCCCGCATCGACCCATAGGCCCATCGAACTGATTCAGAATGAGGGAGGGTTTGCGGGGTATCCGGTCGCCGAACGAAGGGGGGGCAGATCATCGTGGCCACGGTGGTGGTCGTCGTCGTCGGCCAAGCTTGACGCAAGAAGCGGCTGACGTCGTTATTCTGGTTAGACACATACGCAGTCATTTGTCAAGGAAGAAGAAAAGAAGGCCGAGGAGAAGGCGAAAACTGCCGGGGATCAAACTTCCCCCCCTTCCCCCCTTCCCCCCCGATCGGCTGCCACCATCTCACCCAATCTCACTCGCATGCCGGTTTGATGCTCCACGCCACATGTTGACCGCCCGAAGTGGAAATGCCCAGCGTGACGTGAGAGGTGGTGACAAACTCCCACAGGCCATCGCAGAGGGCGCTGCCCCGCGGCGCAGTGCGCGCAGCGTTGCACAGAACATGCACTTTCTCGCTGATCCTGCCTGCCTGCGCTGGTGTCGCAATCTGTCTTCTTTTTAATGGTCCGTAGTGCGCGCGCTGGCTGGGGCAGCAACCAGCCACAGCCTGGTCGAGTTGGAGGGCCGGATATTTTACCCTGCACTGTCTGAACTCTGATGGAGTAAGTGTCGTAGTTGGAGAGATGGCTTGCATGGTTGCGGGGAACGTCGGTTTCGATGGGGTAAAAACATGTCCCGGATCTGGATATCATTGACAAATATTTGCATTGGAAAGGCAATTCCTTTCGTTTCATTGCATCTACTGTACAATAGCAATGACGATTATGTACGTACAAGTTGTTGTACACTCTAGCCATGCCTCTGCTTTTTTGCCCAAGTCCCAATTAAAAAAAAATATCCCATACGCCGTTGTTCCACCACAGCTCTTCCCTTTCGTCTTCTCCAGGTATCAATCAATGGTCATTACCGCATCACTGATTGGATGCTCTTCACTTCTTATTTCGCGTCCCACATTACAGTCGGTTTTTTTTTCCCTGCTGGCCCACAGAGTCTGACCCGCCCCTGTCCGCTTTTTTTACAGAGTAGCCTCGAGGTCCATGGCGTCTTGGAATCCTCGAGTAATGTTTTCCAGTTCCTTTGCAGTAGGACCAACGCATGGGCTGCGCGGCTCACCTCCGTAACCGGCAAAGTGGCCCAGCGCGGCCTTGACGCCCACGAAGCCCGTCTTGATGGCCATCCAGTCGGCCTTGGCCACGAGAGCCTGCAACTGCCGGGCCTCGCGCCACTTGCCCTGGTCTGCAAGCTCCGTGATGCGGACGCAGGCCTTGGGGCACAGGTTGGCCAGACCCGAGATGGTTCCGTTGGCGCCCACGGCGTGGCCTTGCAGGATGAAGTCGGCGCTGCCGCCGCCAACAAAGAAGCCCTCGGGGCAGTCAGCCACGATGCGGGCAAGCTTTCCCGTGTTCCCGCAGGTAAGCTTGACGCCCACCACGTTGGGGTGCTTGGCAATCTCCAGGATCACGTCCGAGTTGAGGTCGCGGCCCGCAGCGGCGCCCGGGAAGTTGTAGACCAGAAGAGGGATTGGGCTCTTGTCTGCCACGTCGTAAAAGTGCTTCACGACCAGGTTGTCGGGAAGGAGACCGCCGTAGTAGCTCGGGGGGAGCACCAGGGCATGTGTGGCGCCAGCTCGGCCAGCATCAATGCACAGCTGTGTCGTCTCCTTGGTGCTCTGGGCGCCGCATCCGGCGATCAGAGGAACCCTCGACTCCTCGTGGAGGATTGTGTCTCTGGCAACTCGGATGATGGCGGTGCGTTCGTCGTGCGAGAGGTGCGCGCACTCGCCGTTGGAGCCGTGGACGACGATTCCGGCGACGCCAGAGTTCAGAAGCTTGATGAGGTGCTTCTCGAGAGCGGGGGCATCCACCTCGTCTTCGCTGGTGAAGAAGGCAACGGTAGGCACGTAGACTCCGTCACTAAGTCGCAGTTGCTGTGCCTTGGGAGAACCCATGATGATAGGGCTGACGATTGTGGAAGGCATGGGTGATAAGCGAATATTCTTGAGTGTGTGTGTGTGTATGTGTGTGAGGGTGAGATCCGTGTAAGTCGATCTGGAGGAGCTGTGCTTATCAACTTGATAAGATTCGCAGAAACCAAAAGCTCAAGCGGATGAAGATGGAGAAGTCAAGATGGGGGAATGATAATTCTACAAGAGTAAAAGGAAGGTGTCGGCTGCCCTTTTATATGCCAAGCAGCACTGGGAGAGGAGACACCTCGTCATGAGGCTTGGGTGTGTACAAGCTTCCCTCCAAGGCCCAAGCGCCTCCTGTCGGCAGACGCACGAGGAGCGTGGGGGTTAGCTGGGGTCGCCTGGGGTCAGGAGTTTCAATCCGTGGATCCAGCGGGGCCTCCGGCCGAGACAGCCCGGGCCGGGAGCGGCCACGGGGCCACTGGACCGCGATCACAGATCAAAGAGGCAACAAGGACCGCGAGCAGAGAGGGACGAGAGGCCATCTCCGATGCAGGCGTCATGCTGCGGCAGTGGGGGGCAGCAGAAAACTGGAGTTGTGGCCTGTTGCGCGGGCGGGCCAACAGAGCACGCCGTTGAGAGAAGAGGCACAATGCTGGGGCTGGGACTGGGACTGGGATGCTGCAGCCTCTCCTCAGCAGGACAGGTGCAACGTAAGAGAGCTGGGGACACCATCAAATGGGCGCACGCATTAAGGCTTGGCTAGTACCAACGTAGAAGCAGGTACCATGGGCGATCTTGGTCGTCTGATCTGCGCCGGAGGAGGGTTGGGACGCCATGAGCTGAGATTGGTCACGGCCTAGGACTACGAACGCCTTGGGGCAAACGGGCTGGAGCACCGCCCAGCACCAAGTAGCAAACACGAAGGGCAAAAAAAGGCCACTTTGCTAGTCAAGCGCGACGAAGCTGAAAGGGGCGAAACCAAAAAGGCGGCGAACCAGAGGGCAACATGACCCCCACGCCATCTTGCTGTGGACGATGCTCGACAAGTGTACTCCGTACTCGGTCGACCCAAGTACTGTAAGCGGTGCACTGTCATGCTCCGCCACCCAATGGCTGTCGCGAATTGACAGGTCTGGTACTCGTGGGAGCTGTGTAACGTCAAGCTCCAAATGCTTGCTCATCCCGGGGCGCTAAGCCAAACCGCCCCGGGGTTCTGGGTCAGCCAGCCCAATTTCGGCCGCGACGGTTGGTTAGCACCCTGGGGATCAGGGAAGGGGCTGGAACTTGATGGGCAGCGTGGGGGTTTGAAGACAAAAAAGCCCTGGGCCGGGCGCGCTGACGGCGGACAGGAACGGGCTGCCAGATAGACAGGCAAGGAAAACATTGTCCATCAGTCGCGGTGGTGACGGCGATGATGATGATGTGACGCTTCGCCACTGCAGTGCTCAATGCTTCTGAGGGGCGGGCGGCAGCAACGGGACCGCGCGAGGCAACTAGTTTGCCCGTCATGGGCCAATTGCCATCAGGATCTTCAGGAGAGCGTGATTGGCAATCCTGATTGATCAATTCGACCCGTCACTTGACTCTTGCGCAGCCTCCAACGAGGTGTGCAGGTCCGCTAGGCCATCTCCGTCCAGGGATCTCGTTGCTTGCGTTGCCTGTATGCCTGTCACTCCCGCGCTGACAAAAAAAGCCGGACACCGTCGACGGTCGGTGCGGGAAGGGAGAGACTGTGCAGGCCATCGCCCTCACGTGCTGCGACAGCGTGGGGGTAGCTTTGCCTTGAGGTCATCTGGTGACGGTTGACATCTTGCCCAGCAAACCGCCAGCCTGGCCCATCTGCGAGCCACTCTTGCATTCTCCAGCCCTTTGTCGCCGTTGACAGCTTTCAAAACGGTGTGGGATCGATGCTAGGCCGTCGTTGGCCGCCGTGGAGTCATCGTCGTACGTTGCCTCGTCACATCAATGGGAATGCTCTCTGCGTGCTCTATTGCTGGTCCAATTGAATGGAAGATGTCACCTTCTACTCTTAAACTTGCCCAACGCATTACCGGGTTTCCTGGCAGAATCTTAGTACATAGCCCCCCGCTCTCTGGGGTACCGGAACATTGACGCGGGCATCCGCTGTCGCACATTTACAACGGCTTATCAAGCCCCTATCTAGATTGTCCATCTCAGCCCTCTCGCTTATGGGTGTGCACGGTTCTCTGACCACCACCGTCGGCACACGTTGAGACCTTTTCAAGAGCCCTAAACTCGTCCGCCGAGCCGGGTTTTCCAAGCCAGATACCCGACGTACCCCGCGGCCGCGGTCAGCGCCAGTCTCCCAACGGCGCTCAGTAGGTTGTCATTAGCTCTCCGCGTGCTCTTCGCTATCCTCTCTGCTGATTGGACCTTGAACATGGCACGGTCGTTCAGTTGAGGAAACGGCGCCTCTACCATCTGGCCAGTTGTGTCGTCCTTGATCGTAGGAACCGGTACCTCCAGGAAGTCGCAGATGGGCTTCCAGCCCTCCGTGATGGTGTACTCAATGCGACGGTCTGCGGGGATGCGCTCCCGGAACTCCTCGTACTGGGACTTGTACCAGGCTATGGCCTTTTCCTTCTCTCTGCCGTGATCGTATGTTAGTACATGCGTTCTTACCGACTTGCTGTAGGCAATCATGCTGCCGACGTTACTGTCAAAGAACAGGCAGTAGAACAGCCTGGCCGCGTGCCACACGCCTTGGGGCCGAGTAAGCGTGTAGATGCTGTTGAGCACACTCTCGTACCACGTCTCCGGGTCGCGGTTCAGGATAATGACCTTGGCGTCCGGGTAGGTCTCGGCGAGCTCGGCTCCGAAGAAGGCGGCGGGAGCGTCGCACACGGCTTGGCAGTGGCCGAGAAGACGGTCCCAATCGGCACGGGAGTAGGTCCCCTTGCCGGCGTATTTGGCTTCGAAGGCACGGATCCATTCCCGTGTGTCGGCCGGCGACTCGACCATGGAGTGCATGTGATAGCAGTCGTGGAAGCCTAGCTGCCAGAGCGCGTTGCGGATGCCTGTTGGCCCGCGAGGAACCCAAAGTCAGCTCGTTGCCCGGCTTGCCAGTGGGTTGTGCCTGGGAGGGAGGGATGGGAAAGTCTATCTCATCCACGGAACAGATTGCGTGATGCAGGGAACATCCGAGCATCGTGTGCCGAATAAGAAAGCAACGTCGGCACCCGCTTCTCGATTGGGTCGGGACATAGACAACACATACTTAGAGTGCCTGTGCGGTGGACGCCACAGACGATAACACGCATGGGCACGATGCGGTCGGGGAGCACGACGCCGGGAGAGTTCTCGGCTGCAGATTGCGAAGCCATGCTGTGGGAATTGCCGACACGGGCTGACGGCGACGCGCACAGTGACAATGGAGCAGGAGCTGAGTGGAGTGTCGGCTGGAAAGATTTGGTACCAGGCGCCAAGTTTAACGTGGCTTGGCTATGTGCTAATAGCGGCCGCGACTCCAATTCGTGAGAGTTAATCTGGGATGACGCGGTGGCCTGCGACTCTGACTCTGACAGGACTGAGTTGCGACGTCTCTCGTGTTCAGCGGTTTGCACGCAGAGTCATGCGGTGGCGTGATTGGACATTGGCAGGTTATTGGCCTGATTACCGCCTGCGGTCAAGAGAGCGACCCTCCAGGACCCAGACGGCTGCTGATGGGGCTCTGCCTCCTTATCCGCCACCTTTCTTTTTATAATAGCAAAAAATTTAACATGGCCGGCACTTTGTGAACTTAGCGAGAGCACGTCCTTTACCATCTGGGTATCCCGAGAGCAAAATTGAGCCCCATCTGCGGCTCGTGTCCTATCAAACCGCTAGTGGACCCGGAAGCTATGCAACCACTAGCTCCTAGCTGTCCGTTTCTTCTTATCCGCAGATTTGGAGACGCCCTAGAAGGTTTTAGCGGATGGCCGGAGTGGCCGGGCCGCGTGGATTGAGCCTCCAGGCCCAGGATCCTTGAGGCCATAACCCTGCCAGAGATCCATCCTCCATCATCGACCGAACCCACTAGCGGGTGGGATCGAGTCAACAATAGCAACTTACAGCAAGCCGAGACTTATCAGACGCAAGGGCAGAGTGAAAATTTTTTCCCAAATGCTTTCGAGTATCACCGCTCCAATTACGCGTCAGGACGGTCCGCACCCTCTGCGGGAGACGAGCACGCTCGCCGTGCGAAATCTCCCTGTCTATCCACGCACATCACTTGCAGAAATCGGCCTCGTCGTCATCAGCGTTCAATGCCTGATGGTCCCATACCTGGCAGCTACACCAATGCCATTACTTCCCAAAGCGGCAACGCAAAGCGCAAATCGTAAACCTGTCCTGGCGAAGCCGAAGCTCCAAGGGCTCAAGGGCCCCCCGCCCCAAAACTTGATGCCCGGTGGGGTGGGAGGGGGCCCGTCGTGAAAAGCCAAGTTTCCAACCCAATCCAAGCTCTCCACTATCACCGACACCAAGTCGTCCGTCCGTCGGTAGACACGGGCCTCTGGATGCTTGCTGCCAAGGTCACTGAAGCTCAGGGCGGCTCCGAGCACGTGGTTCCTCGGTGTGTGTTGATGGGTGCTTGGTGGCGGTGGCGGCCCCTGGCAGATAGCGAGTGTGAACCCCTCTGAAGCCGCTAAAAAAAGCCATCTGCAGCGGATCGTCGTGGAAACACCACCCAAAACACAACAGTCTCATCTTGGCGCTGTTCCATCCACACCTCCATCCACACCCATCCACTTCAACGTCTCGACACACCCGCACCCACTCGCGCATCCAAAATCCGATTCATCGAACAGTCAAACCATACCCGAGCCAATCCCAGGCGGGACACGAGCCTCAAGCAACTAATGAAACGGCAAAAGCAAGCTCGTCCCGTCCGCTGCACGGCTCTGCTGATAGCTTGCCGGGAGAGCCCTGACGGCAAGCCCACTGTGATATCAAGATAGCAACACCACCGTGGCCGAAAAACTTAGCACTTGGTAGCTGTCCAACAAGGTCTCCAGTCACCATAGTGTTCTCTGTCGTCGTCTCTCTCTAGAGTCACTTAGATCCGATCGTTCACAGGCATGCTGTCTCGGTCCTCTTTCGGCGACCCACCAACCCTTATCGCCTCGTGCTTAGTTCGAGCACCCCATCGTTGCGCAAAGGCCCAGTTTTGTTCTCGCCCCAGGTGCGTGACGAGAAAAAAATGTCAATCTCTGGGTCCTCCCACAGATCATTTACTGCCATGCGAAAATCTTCTTTTCCCCCTTGGGCTCCCGCCCAACGTCGGGAGAGACATAGTCCTGAGAACTCACTCCTCAACCTCCTGAAACCACTCTCGAGTTTTCCTACTCCCTAGACATTCTCCGGCAGCCATCGGCCGCGACAGCATGTCGGCCGAGCAGAACGACAGCAACAGACCTAGTGAGGTTCCCACACCTATCCGTAGGGAGAAGAAGCGAGTTGGCTGGCACCCCAACGGCGAGAGCCCAGGAAGAGGCACCCCAGGAACAACTAAGGGCTCCCCTGAGGAAATCCAAAGTGCTCTTTCACCTAGGGCCTCTCCTAAGCTCCTTCCAGGCCAAACTCCTCCCGGAGCTCCTGATGCTCTCGAATTGAGCATTGCCCTGACCAAGATTTTGACCGCCGAGCAAGAGGGCGAGCGCAGAGAGGAGGACAAGAAAGCTTCGCCGGCCCTTACTCCAGAGGTGCAAGGCCCAAAGCGTCCGAGACCAGCGCTCAGACGGAATACCAGCTACGATGCCCCTGAGGAACGGCACAAGGCCGACCTGGCAGAGTCCAGGGCCACCCAGCGCCAGCTCAAGTCGATGACGGATGCACGACAGAGGGCTGATCGGCTGGCCGTCTCCGTTGGCAGCTACTCTGCGCAAGGATCAAGACGGAATTCTAACGAGTTACAAGCGCCGACATTCCAGCGGCTCCTGAGCGACTCAGATGAAGATGAGACAGAGACGGAGCAAGAGATGCCGCCCAAGGCTAAGGCCGTCCAGGATGGTGTCACTCCCAATCTGCGTCAGCGGGTACCCAGGGTCGACTCCAGTCTTTGGGAAGATCACACCCTCGCGGAGAACCTCGTCAAGTCTCACATAAAGAAGGGGAATAAGGACTTATTCACCCAGAAGCCCCACGGCAGCTCTTCTGGCACAGCGACCCCGGTACTCCAGCAAGCTTATGCTCACGACTACGTTCCAAGGCCTGCCAAGTATCGTGGCGGCATCCTGTCCTCGCTCCTGAAGCTCTATAATGACGATAGAGCGGGTGCATCCAGTAGTGGGCATAACACGCCTAATACACCAGGAACTCCTCACCTATCACCCCGATCCTCACCACCCACATCTCGACCAACTTCCTCGATCGGAACTTCACGGTCTCGACCGAGTAGTGGTTTGTTCAACCATCACAAGTCTCGTCACTCGACTTCGTCCCTGGCTCTAACTGAGCTTATCAAGTCTTCCTCAATGTTTGCCGTTCCAGCATCCACCGAGATTTCCGACCACTGGGAGAAGCTCAGGCGTGAGCAGACTCCTCCCCCCAAGAAGCGTGACCAGATCCGAATCACCGTCCACATCGCCGGCATCATCGCGCGTCACCGATACCTCCTCAAGCTATGTAAGGCTCTCATGTTGTACGGTGCGCCCACGCACCGCCTCGAGGAGTACATGACCATGTCCTCTCGAGTCCTCGAGATCGAAGGCCAGTTCCTGTACATCCCCGGCTGCATGATCATCAGCTTCGATGACAGCACGACCCACACCACCGAAGTCAAGCTTGTCCGGGTGCTTCAGGGCATCGACCTGGGACGCCTTCGGGATGTCCACAACATCTACAAGGATGTCGTTCATGACAAGCTGGGAGTGGAGGAAGCAACCAAGCGGTTGGAAGATGTCATGAGCCGGCCGGACAAGTTCAGCACCTGGTTCCGAGTGTTTTTGTATGGAGTGGCCTCGGCATGCGTCGCTCCTTTTGCTTTCCAGGGACGCTTCATCGATTTGCCTGTCGCTTTCCTTCTCGGATGCATCGTTGGAATCCTCCAACTGGTCTTCGCCCCCAGCAACGAACTCTACTCTCACGTCTTTGAGGTATCTGCCGCAGTCATCACGTCCTTTATATCCCGAGGTTTTGGTTCCATCAACGGCGGCGAGCTCTTCTGCTTCAGCGCTCTGGCTCAGAGCAGCATCGCCTTGATTCTCCCTGGATACATGGTTCTCTGCAGCTCTCTAGAACTCCAAAGCTACAACATTGTCGCCGGTAGCGTGCGTATGGTGCACGCCATGATTTACACCCTCTTCCTTGGATATGGCATTACCATTGGCGCTTCTCTCTACGGCATGATGGACCGAAACGCCACTAGTGCCACTACCTGTTCGGACCCTCTCCACCGTGGATGGTACTTCCTCTTTGTTCCCGGATTCACCTTATGCTTGTGCCTCATCAACCAATCTAAATGGAAGCAAACACCTGTTATGATGGTCATGTCGCTGGCCGGCTTCTGCGTCAACAGCTACTGCAGTGAATACTTTGCAGGAAACGGCCAGATCTCCAACATGCTTGGCGCACTGACTGTCGGTATCCTGGCAAACCTGTACTCGCGCCTTGGGAGGCATGTGGAGAATGCCTACTTGGACTTTGTCGATTGGTGGAACCTCACTGTTCGCCCTCGACTCTCAAGAAAGAGGAAGTCGAATTCCGATTCATGGTCGATCCCATCTACCCTCGTTGACCCAGAGTCTGGCACCAGCACCCCGACAACCACCGGGCCGCCCGAGAAGAAACCCCGAAAGGTTGGCTACAGCCTTGCAGCTGCTGCCATGCTTCCCGCCATTTTCGTTCAGGTGCCCTCGGGCCTCGCTGCTGGCGGTTCTCTGCTTGCTGGTGTCACTTCCGCCAACGAGCTTACTGGAAACTCGACCCACTCCGCAAGTGATGGAAGTGGCATCGCTACTCTTGACGGAACAGCCTTCAACGTGCTCCTCAAGGTCATCCAGGTTGCCATTGGAATCAGCGTGGGTCTCTTCATGAGCGCCCTGATCGTCTATCCCCTGGGCAAGAGGAGGAGCGGACTCTTTAGTTTCTAAAGGGGTGCGGCACTGAAACCAGTTTTAGCTGGGACTTTTGGATGGTGTGAACAATCATTGACTTCTCGAATGGCTTGCAAGATGGTGACTGGACATTCATTTTCACAAGGAGGGTTTTGAGACTTTGGCATTCAAAGTCAACGAACGCAGGGACAAGATCCCATCAAAAAATAAGGAGGCTTGGAAGGAGAATAGAGCTTTGGTTTATTGGATTTTGGATTTCTAGCAGGCTGGGAGCGACTGGCGCAGTGGTGTGGTTGAGAGAGAGCGGTTACTGATTTTTGTGATTGGATTGGCATTGGGCGATTTTGTCGAAGTGCATCTTTACTTGTCTACATCTCTTTTGTATAAAGTCACGGGACGGTCAATACCGGGATTTGAACAGCATCCATGTTAAGTCAGTGCTGATAATATATAATCAGTGTGTTTTGCTGTATCTTGCTTGTTGTCTTGTCACATGTGATGTTGCTGCGCAGATAAATATGGTGACGTCACCGAGCAGCGCTGGTGATCTGGAACTTAGCTAAGCACAGCTTCCCATTCTGCATTTCATCGAAGATCCTGAAGATCTTTATTCCTCGAGGTGCCTGATATTCTGCTTTAAGCTTGTTCACAAACTCGTTCGAGAACTCCATCCCTTGCACTTGGCGATGAAGATCCGATCCGAGCGCATCTCGGCCTCGATAGCCAAAGCGATACTGCGGCGATACGGCACCAGCAACAGGAACGTTCTCAGAGCAGTATTTTCCTTCTTTGCCTTGTTCAAACTGTTCCTGGCCCGCTATCGTCCCGTGGACTTTCTCGCTCTCCGTCACGAGGTTTGGGGGCTCGAAGAGGACGAATACGCAGACTCGTTCCAAGCTAAAGAGGACGAAGAGACGCCGGCACAGGAGTCTTCCAAGCGCAAGTCCAAGTCTAAAGCTAAGCAAGCTATCGCAAAGCTTGTTCCCGTCGGAGACCTAGGATACAGCGGGTCTACCTTCTTTGTGACGCCAAACGCCAAGTTTCTAATCAAGTCGCTCCCGCGGCGCTTCGAGTATGAGTTTTTCAGAAAGGAACTACTCGGGCCCTACATAGCCCACATGAGAGACCAACCACACAGCCTGCTCGTGAGGATCACGGACCTGGTGTACGCGCCGTACCTGTCGCTAGGGGGTATGCTAGGCACGGCACCGACACACCACATCATCATGGAGAACCTTCTCTACGGCAAAGATGCTGAGGAGACGGAGGAAGGCAAGAACAAGTGGGAGTCGTACGACCTGAAACCAAACGACTACTTCTTCCCGGAGAGGGACATTGCAGACGGGCGGCTGGTTCCAGACAGTGTCAAGGACAGACTAATTGATGAGTTCCCGGACAAGGCATGCGTCTCACACGACGACAAGGGCGAGCTCATGGCGCTGCTGGAAACAGACACGGCGCTGCTGGCGGACAACCACGCCGTCGACTACTCCCTCTTTCTCGTGCGGTTCCCCAGCCCCGGCTCGATGCCGGCGCGGTCGTCGCCTATCCCCGTGCTCAAGTCCAACGCAGGCTGCTGGCGCAGCGGCGTCGACGATGTGGACGGCCGATGGACATATCGTGTGGCGGTGCTCGACTTCTTCTGGGCCAAGCACACGCTGCGGGCGCGTACAATGACCGGCATTGTCAAGGCGTTTAACAAGGTGGCCCACAAGGGGCCCATGACTATCACTGCAGATCCGGGAGAGTACCGGCAACGGTTCCTGAGCATGGTGGACGAGATGGTTCTTGGCATGTGAAATTGGGATTTCGTCTTCTTCATACGGCCCATGTGGCTCGTATTCTCTGGTTCATTGGCGCTGGTCATTTCTTGTTCTAACTCTTGTTCTCATCTACCCTGATTGCGATTGAGTGTTGTTACCCCTATTCCCTCACGCAATATTACCGCGACATTTCTCATCGCTGATATAGTCGAGATTGTGCTTCTTCCGGCCATTGACGGAATGAAAAGGAAATTCTCTTCACGATCCCATGATCAAAGGCTCAAAGACTGAAAAATATCTGAGCCCCGGAAGCTTCCGTGCGAGGCATCGTGACGTCCACCTTTCCGTGATCAAACTGCTCCACCCCCAACGTTCCGGCCACGTTCCTCCAGTATCGCCCCCATGCTCTCTGACACCCTTTTTTTTTTCAGCAGCTGTGTAACCCGAATCAGTCTCATTTGGCACCCTCCTCTTAACCCGGTAATCTGGACGGGATCACTGACTCAACAAAAAGCTGAAGTGTTCTCCTCACACCCACCCACCCACCTACCCACATACACATATACGCAACAGAGAAGGAATGATGTCGACATTTGGGCGCTGTTTCATGGAAAGATGGTAGAACAGGTCTCGGTGGTATTCGACAGTATTGCCGTCGAGCTAAGCTTGGTTGGTGAAGAAAGGAAAGATAAAAAAAAAAAAAAAGCCAGCGCCGCTGTATCGACCAGAAGGAAGCTCAATTGGGCCAGCTCACATCTCCACACACTGGGGGGGGGGGGGGGGAACTGGGGAGACGTAGAGACACGCATCATATGAGCAAACTAGGCAGCATCAAGACCCTACCATCTAATTCCTCTCTCCAAAGCTCCATGGAAAAGTTTGCTCCAGAGGTCAATCAGGGGATGCCGTTCTTGCCTCACAACACCCACTTACACCAATTGATCTGCCGATTGATTCATGAAACAGGCAATATCGAGATTGAAAGACGCTGACTGATCTTCGCGAACCCAATATGATGGAACCAAATGCTCTCACAATCACCACCACACACAAAAAAAAGTCCCCCCCACTGTCCTTGACCTACCCAACCTCCTCAATATCAAAAGGTCGTTCCCCGATATAAGCCATCATGACATTGAGACGTCATACCCGCCCCCCGTTTCAGCAGCCACCCGCCGCCACGGCTGGACATTTGTGTCTCAAACAATACCCTTTTTTTTTCTCAGTCAACACGCCTCCTCCTTCCCATCTCTCCACACTCAAAACACCATAGGAATTCTCCAGACCACAATTCGGCCGAAGTAACGCCCTTGCTATCAAATGCCGTTGCCACGTGGAAACTGGGGGTGTGGGTGTGGGTATGTGGGATAGGAAAAGGAAGTGAGACAGGGTCAAAAGGTTATTCAGAGACAAACGATATGGTCTGCGTCACTGGAAAAGTCTTGGGCGGGTATGCAGTCTCTCTGTTCCTTTTTCCCCCCACGGGGGCGAAAAAAAAAAGAAGGGTTTTTTATTATTTTTATTTTTTTATTTTATTTTGGATATGAGACATCGGCTTTTAGAAATTTGCGGAATGGAAGATTACGCAGCGAGAGGTTCCACAGCGGAAGAGACTAACGAAAACGAAAGGAGACAAGGGGAAAAAGAAAAAGTGAAATATGATAGCCAAAAAAAAGTTCGAATCAATCAAATGGTTTCTCCAAATCAAGCTGAGTCGGTTCGCTAAAGGTGTCGGCGATCGGAGTAGCGGATGCCGAGCATTTCCTATCACGTTAGCAATCGCATCATGGAAAAGACGGTACATGATGGGTCAATTTGGATCAAGACACTCAAGGCATCTGAAACTAGGGAAAAGATCATGATTTACTCATTCGTGGGAGAAATTGATGGTTTCTACTGTCGTTTTGCTCGTCCCAGTTGCACGAGATGCATTTACGTCACAAGCATGCTTGGGAAATAGACACAGGACCAATTCATAGGTGCAAAATTGCTTCATTCAACATCATACTGGTATACGTTTGTTTCTTGGGTATCATTATTCATCATTGAGTCCACCTCTTCCATTAGTCCACGACCTTGAGCATGTCATAGGCCTTGTGGCTAACTGCCTTCCGGACCACCGCCATGGGGTCCATCTTGGCCTTTTTCTTCTTGGGCTTCTCCTCCTTGACTTCGTCACCCTCCTTGGTAACGATGACTTCTTCGTCTTCTTCTCCCTCCTCTTCCTCCTCTTCCTCAAACGACCCACTGTCCATGAAGACCTTGAGCATGCCCTGAGAGTAGCCGCTGACAAGGCATGTTCCATCCTCTTCCGAAGTGACGGGCTTGGGCGCTGTAGCGTCCCCATGCCCCGTCACTCCCGCACGGCCTCCAGCCAGGTTCCAAAACACGAGCTCAGGCATGTTGTAGCCGGCAGTCTCAAACCGGCTCTTGATGCGCTCGTATGATGTGCTCCAGTTTGCTCCACAGCCCGCCTCGTCAAACTGCATGTCGCTAAAGACGAAAATACGTTTCACCATATCCTCGGTCTTGAGCTTGTTCTTGACCGCCGTAGGAAGGATGAGTCGCTCAAACACAGCAACAAAGTTAGTGTTCATGCCCCAGTCTGCCGAATTCATTTGGTTGTACTTCTCAGCAAGAGACTTGGTCAAGTCAATCTGCACCACCGCCGGCTCGGCGCTGAAGGTGATGAAGGACCCACCAAATGGAGGCTTGGTGACCTCGGCGATCAGGAGGGACAGACCAATCGCCGCCTCCAGCGGGTTCGTCTTGTCCGCGAACTGAGGATACGTCATGCTGCCGGAAACATCGCAGACAGCCATGCAGTTTTCCAGAGTGCCGGAGTCCTTGATCCGTTGGACCAATGTCTTCCACTGTCCATCGATAACCTTGGCCTCCATTGCGCTGATCTTGGCCTGCACCAGCTGCGCCGGGGACATGCTCGCTTTCTTGCTTTCAGAGAAGTCATCGTATGTCGCGTACTCGCTGGTGACCTGGTGAATAAGGGTTGACGGCAGGAGCGTTGCGCCTGAGATCTTCGCCTTGCCCTCAGCAACCTTGTCGATGTATTTTTCGAAGCGCTCCATGTCGTTTTGGATGAAGAGCTTTGAGTAATTGTTCATCGCAAGAGAGGGGATGCGGTCGTACTTGATATCCTTGTACGTCTTGTCTGTGAGCTTTCGCTCAACAACGTCGAGCTGTTTGCGCAGGGCCGAGGTATCTTTGCGGTACTCCTCACGGGCAAAACGAAGATATGTCGCTCTGTCGGCAGTTGGTGAGAGCTCATCTAGCGAGTCGCGCGGGTACAAGATCTCGGCAATGGTGCTGACGATGAACGTGTGCTTGTCGTGAAAGTGGTCATGCGTGGGAGCCCATTTTCCACACAGCGAGATGTTTCGCTTAGCCTTGGGGTCTGGTCCGCGCAGGGCTTTAAGATCACTCTCCAGCTGCTCAGCAAAGAGCCGTGCAATGGTCAGGTGGAGGGCTCGGTACACGGCGTTGGTCTCGAAAGCGGTCACTGCCCTCTCGTGTCGCTTATCTCGAGTTTGGTGTCGCGCTTCCTTGGGGTCAACCCGTTGCTTCTTGGCAGGCGGGCGCTGGTCCTCTTTTTTGTCGCTTCCTCTGACGTTTCGGAGACCTCCACGGGCTCCTCCTCGAGTTCCTCCTCGAGCTCCTCCTCGGGTTACTCCACGAGACCCTCCACGTCCTCGAACTGCAACGCCACGCGCCCGGCCACCTCTACCACGGGTATTTTGCTTGATACTCTTGCCTCGGATGATACCAGGGTTTTCCGAGTTCAAGACATCACGTGGGTTGGTGAGAACGGTCAGCTTGTCATTCGCTGCCAAGGCGAGGATGTTGAGAAGATCCTTCCAGTATCCGTGAGAAACGCCGTGTTGGACGTCAAACTTGGAGATGTCGTCATCTTCCTTGGCATCCACAATGACAATGTCATCCTCTCCCTCCTTCTTGGCCTTCTTCTCGATGATGGGACGGCTCAGCCATCGGAGATTGGCAACAAGAGTCAAGGGGTGGTTCTGGGCCAGCCAGCCGGCACAGCGGTAAAATGTGCTTCTTGAGCTCTTGCCTAGATGAATGGAGCGGGAGTTGAAGATGATCTTGAGAGTGGTGAGAGGGTCGACTGCCCAGGAAGCCTGGAGCAACTCGGACAGGCGAGGGCCGGAAATAACCTCCTCGAGCTCCGCGAAGAGATCCACAATAGCACTGTTGGTAGATCGGTAGGCGAGGTCTCCATTTTCTGTATGCATCATACCCTCGAGGTTGCGGGTATCCTCTTCCTTGCCGTGGCTCAGCAAGCCGTCCATGAAAGGGTGAGACGGTTTGTCTTCCGTCTTCTCCTCTTGCTTCTCCTGCTCGAGCTCCTTTGCGTCGTCGACCTTCATTTCATCGAGTCCCTGCCTTATTTCAGCAGATGTGGAGTCGGTGACGAGGGTAAAAGTCTCCGACTCTGTCGCCGCCTCGGCCATGACCTTGTCGTCATCGGCCGGTTGAGCTGCGGCAGGTGTCTGATCATGGCGACGGCCGAGGTCTTCGCGAAGGAAGGCCTCAAAGTCAGCCTGAGGCTTCTTCAGGGCATCGTGAGCCGGGAAGAGAACCGGGTAGGACGACTGGAGGAACCAGGGCTGCTGGGAGTCTGTTGAATCCATGGCGGCGTCTCTGGTCCAAGTCGATGGAGGATGAGAAAGAAGCGAAGTGTCTTCCTTGTCTGGGCCGCTAAAGGAAGGATGATATTGGGCGATTTATAGCCTTGGACCTACCAGACCAACCGGGTGTGTCAGTGACGTGGTGCGGGGACAAGTGTACCGCCGATGAGTCAATGGCGAAGAATGTAGAAGAAGAAAAAAAAAGCATTCAACCAACTCATTGAGAAAGACTGAGGGACTGAGGGGCTTCCAACCAAAGCACGCGAGAACCAAGCCACGGCCATTTCAGCGGCCAATGGCCCGTCTTGGTGGAGATGAAGCGCGCGCTGGGAGGTCAGCGTGTAGCTGCACCAGAGCGGAAGCTTAGTGTGCGGCTGACGGCTGCCTGCCTGCCTTGATGCGGCGAAGCAAATCTGCCTAGAATTGAGATGGGCAGGCCCTTCTCCGACAGCTTACCTAGGACTGTTACTGCTGCGATTGACTCTGGCCAATGCCCCGTTGATACGCCCTTCCGACGTTGCACTTGGGCTGCCAGCATCTTCTTTCCCTTGGAGCTTGGGCCGAGTGGTGGCGCATACATGGGTGCGCGGATGGGTGTGTGGAAGGATGGAGGGGGAGGGGGGACGTGGGCGGCTAAGTGGGCTGGTGGGGAGCCCCCTGGCCCGCCGCCTGACTCACCGGGGAATAGTCTCAGCGGGGTGCTTCTGCATACCCTATAGCAGCCTCACATCATGTAGAATTCCTGTAACAGCAATCACCAGTGCCCGCGTAAGGTGGTACAGGAGGAGATATTATTAGACGGCTATGAATTATTGCCTTAAGGGCGCTGTCATCTATGCTAACTCATCTATGTAATGGTTCGCTTTCTCGCGTCCTTGTCACGCCATTCAATTACCCAATCCCCATCTAAACTCTTCCAGCCCACGCGCGCTCAGTATCAACAACCTCGTACTTCGCGGTGGAGAGAAATTCTTGGACAACAGCTGGAACACTAAACTTCTTGATGTCACAATGGATACACTCGCAACGAGCCTGGCTCTTCTCAGCGGCGTGCTCGCGACGGTGCTCTGAGATGCGCTTGTACTCATCCAACTTGCGAGCATTGACCCAGCCGTTATTCTTGAAATAAAGGTCCCAAAATTCCTCCCATTGAGGGTGGTGCAAGGTGTTCGCCATCAAAGGGCCGATCTCTTCTTGTCCCGCAATGACCCAGGTGCCGTTGAGGAGGTAGATTCGAATAGTTCCTCCAACAACAGTGAACTGATTGCCTTGGAAATAGCGGATGCCAGAGTGACCCATGGGGTAACCCGTGTCCAGTTCAACGGAAAAGTTGACTCCATTGGGCGCAACCAGACCAGGATGTCGAGGAATCTGAATGTCAGAGTCCTTGATGGTAGTTGGCCAGAGCATATTCCAGGGAGCAGTATCCCACTTCAAGGCAATGTGGTCAATGGGCATGTAGCCAATGTTGCGTGCTTCCGTAGACTTGAGGTCCATGTCCATCAGATCGGAATTGCAGAAGGCTCCCTGAATGTTCCGCATTGCACCGAGACGGTAGTAAACAAGCTTGCCTTGTTCAATGAGGCGGCGTGCACGGCCTGCATGAAACGCCGAGGTGAATTCGATGTTAAGTGTCCCATCACTAACAGAGGTTCCAGTCGGAGTGTACGAGACATCGATGACATTCATTGTGCCAATTAGTTCGATGAAGAACCAAACACCCTGCTTTGGGAACTGAGAAAACACAAGAACACGTCCAGATGCCCACTGGCCAATTTCAGCACCACGAATGGGTCTATCGATGGGAGAAATCGGGTAGGATCTAGTAGGGATCCTCTCAACTCGAACGCGATGTTTCTTCCCCTCAGCATCGACGTAGTGAATAGGAGTTTTCTGGGCGTGAGTAGAGTATAGGTTTGCGCTAGAGGCCCAGTTGAATTCCAAAATGGCGGACGCCTTGCCACCGGTGAGCTTGCCAGGATTGACCATGGTCACGCTCAGGATGCCGCCCCAACCCTGGACACCTTTGAGCACCTGGGCAGGCGAAATACCTACCGGCAAGTTGCTCATGATGAGACGACGAGTATGGACTTCGTTTCGGTCGAGGAGCTTTCCGTATGCCTCATTGAAAGGCGGCCGATCGGCTGGCCAGTGGATCTTGTATGCATCGTCAAACAACAGGGATGCGTCGTAGTTGGGGATATGTCGGTTTGGGGTAACCTCATGCTCCTAGTCACAAAGGCTCTCGATTTCTACGATATCGCTATCATCACCAGGCGTATCGAAGGTTTCATCGGAAAATGACTCATCGTCAGAGATGAACTGGCGATAGGCCAAGGTTAGCTTGTGCTGTTTACATCAGGGGGATAGGTTGGGCAATACTTACATCCAGGCCCTCCAGCTCTTCGTACTGGGTGATGGCATCAACAATCATTCTATCTCGCTCCCAGGCTTCTTTGAAAGCCCGAGTAAGATATTTTCGGAGACCTGCAGCGGCAGGCTCTATTCCATCGTATGACTGGTTAGCCAAGACGCGAAGGTGTTCCTGGATTTGATCGTGTTAGCACCTTGAATACCTAAGAGGACAGGTAACCGCATACCTTTGAGAACCTGATATCCAAAAGGCCGGCCTTTTGTTTGGCAAATAGACCCTTCATTTGCTCGCGGAGATGAATAGCAAGATCAGACGACGCGCTGTCCTCGGGGTCCTTGATCTTGACGGCAGCATCGTTGAAGAGCGCCTCAATATTGGCGGCTCGCCGGGAAACAACGTCTCGGAGAACGTCAAAGCCAAGCGATCCTGAGAACTCGTCAAGGCCCATTTCAGAGAAGGCGTCGGAGATTTCTTCGTCTGCGGACGTGTCGCCCTCTGCGGGTTTGGCTTCGGAGAGAAGCGAGGATAGCTTGGAGAGTAAAATCATGATTGCAAGAGGTAGAAGAAGATGCGGATAGGAACGACCAAGGCAAAGGAAGCGAGAAGGAAAGCAAGATGAAGATGCAAAAGTCGAGGTGTGGTGTTGTGTTTAGGAAGTAAGGTGATGAAGGAGGGGGGTTGGCGAGAAGTTGAGGAGAAGGCGGCACGAGCTTATGACTTAGACCTAAGGAGAGCAAACAAGTGAATGGGGCTAGGTTAGGCAAGAGGCCAAGAGGTGGCTGTCGTGGAGCCTGCTCTGACTCTGAGAAGGCCAAGCAAACCGAATTCAAGGACAAAGCGGCGACAGAGACCAAGGTTGCGTCTTGGAGGGCGAGGAGGGGGCTCTTCCTACTTGATACATGGCAATCCATGGTTCGATATCTGACGCTGCCCAAACGTACTGATCTACTTGGCAGGATTGACTGTTGGTGTCATCGTTCATTCACCAGCGGAGAGCTCAAGGCCATCTACAGTACAACTGCGCTCTAATCCTCGATTCCGTCGTCAAGAATGTAAACAAAACGAACCTCATCATGCGACTCCATTAACTCTTGAGGCAATGGACTTTCTGAGGCAAATGTTCAAGGGCTGCTGGTTGACATGTGACTCCCTCCTTTGGAAGGTCCCGTTCTCGAGGCGTTCTAGGGGACGGGGCAACTCCTGAAAAACTTGGCAAAGCCAACATACAAAGACCTTATACAACAGTGGATTTGTTCAGAAAATCCATCCCTCGCAAAGAACAAGTCCCGATCCCGGAGTCGCTGTGGTAGCACGGACATGAAGCATCGAGCATGAAGCCGCCTAGACGCATGCGGAATCGAACTGTCGAAACGGTCTACCCTCTAAACCACGCGATATTGACAACGGCCTTTCTTCCAGCACAGCATCGTGGTTGTTTGACGGGACTGAGGTAATACACACAAGGCCCTGCAAGGGTCGGCACTCGATCCCAACGCACTAAGACGATGGACGGACATGTAAAAACGTAAGACTCTCTGGCTACTTCATCCTCCGGGAAAGCACACTTTTCTATCTATGGAACATGGGCATATGTGGTGAGTTGTTAAACTGAGATGAAGCAGAAGTCTGAAGTGCGATAAAAACATTGAGTCACCGTTGTTCCCCTGAACAGAGGAACAAGAAGCATTTCCTTTGACGAGGTACCTTTGACCTATGGCCTCGGATCTCAATTCATCACGCTGGGGCTGTCTACTGGACTGGATCATCTTAGCTTGGATCTCCGAACCTGGCGAAGAATATGACGCGATCGTGACAAAATAGATGGGTGGCAGATTGGTGTTGGACTTATTTCTTGCTATTGGGTATATGATGCTCCATTCTCGTGAATCTTTTGAACCAGGCCTCGGCTACTGCGACTCTAGGTCTGCATTATGTTGTAACACAGACAAAGAAGTGACCGAGAATCCAAGGCCTATTGCGCATGTATGTGGTTTATTATTTTTTTTTTGTTTTGACGCCCTGAAATCTCCATCATTTTCTTTGTTGCGCCTCCGGAGCCAATGCAAGCGCTTAATTTTCTATTCATATGCTGGGAACCATGTTGAACTCCAAGCCAGTTGACATTCTAGTCCCATCCCACCTCACCACTGCATCCTTTCGATGTTTCTTCGCGGGAGGCTCCTCCACCACCAGAAACTCCTCCTGATCATCAGGCATACCGTCGTGTGTCGCATCCGCGCCGTCGCTATTTATGTTGGCACCTAACTCGTCTAAGTCGTCCTCGCCACCCGTAAAAGCTTCGCTGACACTCTTGTACCGCTTCACCGGGCCCCAAGGGATTGTTGTTTGTTTGAGAGGCTGGGGCTTTTTCTTTATTGCGGGCTTCTTCTTGGTTCGTTTCAAAAAGTCTCGCACGAGCTCAGGTGCGAGATTTTCCTCAGGCTCCCATGACGGGTTTTTCTCAGGTGGCCAGTCGCCCTCCCAGAGGACTTTGAAGTAACGCACCAGACCCACACCCTCAACATTGTATAATTCTGAAGCTTCGACGCTCTTCACTTCCCAGACGCGCTCTTCAGCGTTCTCTGCTGGATTTTGGTCATTCTGCACAGATTCAGGTGTTGGCCCTCCAGTCTCTCTAGACACCGCCCCCTTTTGTGTCTTCTTCCTTGGTTTTTTCGTTGAATCCTTTGCTTGTGGTTTCGCTTTTGCTTTTGATTTCGCGGAATCACTCGCGGATGGGGTCTCAACCCCCAGTCCCGGTGTTTCAAACTGCAAAGGAGACAAAGGCGCAGAACGGCCTATTGGCGTGAAGGATGACCGCGGCTTCTTAATAGTCGATGTAGCCCCATTTAGAGGTGTACCCGAAAGCCCAAGCAGTTTTGGTAGCGGAACGGGAGTTTCCTTCTTAAGAACGCTGCCGGTTGGTACCGCTGATGCTTTTGGGGTAGCCTGTCGTGAAGATGTCCTCGATCTGGAAGCGGGTGCACGTTTCTTGGGACCAGATGACTTTGTAAATTTTCGGACATGTTTAGATTGTTTAGAGCATTCGGAGTCTGTATTTTGCTGGCTGACCACGATTTCGCTTGGTTCCTCGGAGTTGAACTTGGAACTAGGCAGCTGGTCGTGATCCAGGTCGCTCCCGACAGCCCACGAAGCAGTTTGCGACTCCTCCTCTAGCTGCCGCGATGGGCTTGTGTATATATCTGATGTATCCTCGAAATCTCGCATTCGCTTCTTGGATGGCGTGGTTATGCTCATGGCTCCGCTCTTAGGTCGTCCAGTCTTCAGAACTTCGTTATCCAGCTCCGCAACCGCAGCAGCCTCGATCTGGCTGTGGGCAGGAGGTCTTCCGCGCTTCTTCAGCCGTTTCGGCTCCTCCTGCGTCTTTTCCTGCTCCATCCTGGCCCGCTCCTCGTCCAACTCCAGCTCCATCTGGTACTCCCATTCTTCGAGTGCGTGAGGGGACACATAGTCGAGGACCTGCATGGCAGGCACCAGTATGCGCGCTGCCGGAAGGTCATGCCATCCCACTATGTAAGTCATGCGCTTCGGTAGCGGCTTCCCGTCAGCGGCGTTGCCGGGTGAAGGAAGGAGGATTCGCTCGAGGATGTACGCGGTCGAGTCTCGCGCGGGCAGCAGACTGATGCGCTGCAGCGGGGGCCCAGAGCCGGGAACGTAAAAGCAAGGCTTCGCCGGGATTTCGATGACGATTCGCGTGCTTCGGCATGATTCTCGCTTCCGTTTGAGCGGATTCGGCGTCGGGGACGAGGCCATCGCGTTGGGTTGTGTCAGCTCCGCGTTCCGCGCTGGAGCTCTAACGGATTAGGTGCGGTGACCAAAGCGCCAGCGCGGCAAGTTGAGGGCCTCTCATGAATAAGGTGAAGACAAAAAAAGACGGACAGTCGAGCTAGAAAGGGATGAGAGCTTTGCTTGTCTCGGATGAATAGGGTTTCGTTTTTGCGTCTTAAAGCTTGGTGCCAAAAGCTGACTTGTTCGTGTGAACTTTGGCCCTCTTTCAAGAAAACCCAAAGCGCGGATGTATAATGACTAAGCCACCCAAGGTCAGCCTTTGGATTTTAAGAGCCCTTTTTTTAAATGATCGCATGAGCCAGGACAGAAACCCTTTTAAAGGATTAAAAAAAACTCCATCACTTCTAATTCATTTTTAATTGATTTAAGCTAAGATAAATTATAAGAAAAAAGATAATACTGAAATCGGCAATTTTTTCTATATAGAAAAATGGCCTTTATAGCTATACTCACTAGTGTAGTGGGCCCGAGTCTTTTTCTAAGCATCCTAGCATGGGTAACCGATGGGTGCGCGCTTACCCGCGGTTAGCAAGCGCCGACATTTTCTCGCCCTCCATGAGATCACAAATTCCCAATCCAGGCTTTGGAAAGCTGCCTCGAGGAACCCCCAACGTCTCATCGCCGACAAACGGTCCGACCCATCCCCACTCAACCCTCTGTTCAATGCGCGCATAATCGCATCGCCACGCCCATTCCAATCGCCGACGAGTCCCTCATTTCGCCTCCCGCCTTTCAACATGGCCTCGCCCTTCAAGACCTTCGTCTTGCGCTACCCATGCCAGGCCGCAGCCGTCGCCACGGGCCGCAACGCCGCCGCCGCCGGCCTGGTCGCCAGCCTGCCGAAAGCTTCCTTCTCGACCGCCGCCCGCCCCGTGAAGTGCATTGCCAACACCACGCCTTTCCGCCAGCAATGCCTCGCCGCTGCGATCCCGAAGACGTTTGCCCGAGCCAACTCGGGCCAGGCCGCTGTGCCCACTGAGCCCGCTCAAACCGGCGCTGCCCCTCTCGATTGGAACACCTTCTTCAACCTTCGTCTCAAGCGCCGCCGTGTCCAGCTCGTCTTTTCCTTTGCCAGCAGCCTTTTGGGTGGTGGCTTCGGTGCCGTCGTTTTGTCGTCGGGTGTTGGCGAGTTGGTTACCGAAAAGATTGCTCTCGACCCCATTGTCACTCTGGGCTTGGCCACAATGTCTTTTGCCGCCCTCGGATGGCTCGCCGGACCTAGCATTGGCAGCCAGGTCTTCTGGTTGACGAACCGAAAGTGGAAGCAGCAGATGACCAAGAAGGAGGCCGAGTTCTTTGCCCGCATCAAGAAGCACCGTGTCGATCCTAGCAACTCTAGCGCCGGTAACCCAGGTGAGTAATTGCGCAAACCTTGTTGCTTCCAACAGAAATGTCAATGAGAAAAACTAATGCTAATTCTTTTTTTTTTTTTTTTTTAAAACTCCAGTTCCTGACTTTTATGGCGAAAAGATCCAGAGTGTATCCGGATACCGCCGCTGGCTGAAGGACCAGAAGGCCTTTAACAAGAAGAAGACTGCCAACTTTCTGTAAATTAGCATACTCCCCCTTCACAATCGCAGCCACAACACTACAGTGGCAGCAGGCTTGGTTGACAAAAAATATTTTGTAACGGCGTGGCTGTTGAGCAGGGACAAGCCCGCCCATGTTGCAACCCGGGTTTCCTCGGGTATGATGTATCATATCTCAAAACTCCCTCGTCCGAATGAAATGGCTGTACGGTTTCCTCTCCCTTCAATTATCTATCTCAGATGAATGGCACGCTTGGGTCAATTGCATGTTTCCATGCCTTGATGCCCCCTTTGATGTCTCCAATGAAGCGCTCTCCATTCTTGTCTAGCCCTAGATCCTTGAGCTTTTTAGCTGCGATCTGAGAATCATTGCCTACACGGCAGACGATGTAGATGGGTGTGGATGGTGAAAGATCTGAGGGGAAGCCATCGGGTGTGGCCTCGCCTCGCATGCTCATGAATCGACTGATGGGAACATTGATGGAGCCATCAATATTGCACAGGCCGAAGTGTTCCTTTTCTCTCACGTCTAGCAATATATGGCTCTGCTTTTCCTTGGAAATCTGGCTGAATTGCTCGGCCGTAATTCTTTCATCATCCTGGAGAATTTGTACTGGCTGATTCACGCCGCAGAATTGGACGTAGTCCATTGATGTCCGTAGTTCGTCGAGCGTGAAGGCTGTTTCCGGGTCGCACGCGAAGCAACCCTTCCGCTTGCCCCTCATTCTCACCGAGCGAAACGGCGTATCTGCCATACCGCTGAAGAGAAGCATCATGGGAGTCCTGAGCTCGCCTCCTTCGAGATCCCCACGAGTGATGAGCTTGATCGCCTCAAGGGCCTGCAGTACGCCCATGACGCCAACCACTGGACCAACGATGCCACCTTCGCCGCACCCCACCACGCTCTCCGGCGGGGGTGGCTTGGGGAACACGCAACGGTAGCAGGGACCCTGACCGGGGGGGTTGTTGAGAACGATAAGCTGACCGGAGGACTGGAATGCCGATGCTGAGACGAGGGGCTTGGACAGAAGCACGCAAATGTCAGAGATGAGGTAGCGCGAAGTCGGGTGGTCAGTACAGTCGAGGACCAGGTCGTAGGCAGAAACTATCTCCTCTGCGTTCTGCGGCGTGAGATGCGTAATGTGAGCCTTGTAGTTTATGGTGGGGTTGAGCCTGAGGAACGTGTAAGCGAACATGGAGTCTTGCGGCTTTCTGAGCAAGACACGACGCACTCTTTCAGATATGTAATGGCGCTCTCGACCTTGCTTCTACCAACCCTCCCGGTGGAATGCGCAATTTGACGATGAAGGTTAGACACCTCGACTTCATCTCCATCGACTAGCCCGAGCGTTCCAACGCCTGATCCTGCGAGATACGCTGCGGCGGGACACCCTAGTCCGCCTGCGCCGATGAGCAGGACTTTTGCCTTCTTCAACCTCAGCTGGCCTAACACAGGCATTAGAACTAATGAAAAAAAAGGGGGAGTCAGAAGAAAAAGAAGAAGAAGAGAATGACCTTGCAAACCAAAGTTGGGAACAATCATTTGCCTGCTGTACCGCTCATAATCATGCTCCTCGAGCGGCCACTTCCACGCCTGTGCTTTCGCATCCTCGTCTCGTTTTTGCGATTCTGCGACAGCCAGCTGCGACCTGAGCTCTGCCAGCTCGGCCTCGCGCCTCGCAATCTCCCCGCGGAGACGTCCAATATCTGCCATATCTAAAAAGAGAAAACACCCTTTTGACCCAAGGGGAGAAACTTGAGAAGACGATGAAAAGCGTATTAGTAGCTTGAGCGACTCAAAAGATGATGGGTTTGCCAGGGTTGGCGCCTCACTGCCCCTCCATTAAAACGGTGCCCCACCTTGACCACGGTGAAGCGCTTCTCACCGAAAATATTTCTGGTTCCGCCTAAAAGAACGGGCTCCAATTCCGCCTGCCAACAACCTTTTCCCCCAGTCATTCACCTTCACGTCCAAAACAAGACACAATGGTAAGTCGCCCGCACCATCCTCAGACAACCGATCAATTCATGGATAACGCTAACAATTGGCCTCCGCAACAGGCTCCGCTGCCCCCCGCCCTCAAGAAGCCCTCCGCTCGCACTCTGCGACACCAGCGCGTTACCGGCCAAATCCATCCGCTGCTCCCCGCGAAGACGTTCCGCTCTGAGGCCACCGTCTCCGATGACTTCCTCTCATCTAAGCGCGACCGCCGTATCATCAAGCACTCGTCCTTCGTCTCTCGCATCACCTCGTCTCGCATCACAAAAGCCAAGCGCCGCCGCCCCGGCAAGAAGCTCAAGGCCAACCTCGAGGACCTCGCCGATGCACTGCCTGAACTGGAAGAAGGCGAGGGCGAGGCCGAACTTGCAGGCAAGATCAAGCACAAGAGTCTGCGCTCCCGCAAGGGCGCCTTGAAGCGCAAGGAAAAGGTCGTCCGCGGCGAGATGGATCGCTTCGGTGTGAGCATGGCCAAGCTGGTGGGTACGCCTGGTGCTGCTCAGGCGGCGACGGCACCTGCGGAGGTACAACGTGACCAGGAGGACGAGGATGATGATGAAATGGAGGAGCAACAAAGCAAACCCACTGAGCCAACATCAGCACCCGCGCCTCCAGCGACAGCGAATCGGTGGGCGGCACTGAGAGGATACATCTCCGCGACCATGGAACAGAACCCGGCTTTTGTTGGTAAAAATTGAGCGGGACTTTGGTGGCAGGGAGAGACGATGATCACGCCACTGATATCGCAATGAACAAAGTGTTTCCAGTCAAGCTACATGCATATATCATGACGACATGATGAACCAGGAGTTTACGGAGTCGGGGATTTGAAAGTTAAAAATTCGAATTGAATAACAAATGATGAAATAATCTTTATGCACCGTGTCATCTTGTCTTGTCTTGTCGTCTTTTAACCCCTTTCATGGTTCCGTGTCTCGCACCCAGACCTTTTCCTTCATCCTGTCAACGCCATGTTGCAGCTCGAACCATGTTCCACCATAATCTTCTTGCCAATGCCATCTTAGAGTCTGCTCACCGACAGGTATTTACACAGCCACGGTGCCACCGGTGCCTCGTGGTTGAATAAATGTGTACAAAAAGCACGCTTGTGACACCCTGACGCAATTACCATCCAACGCCAACGAAAAAAAAAAAAAGCATCCGACATTAAAACCAAAAAAGGGACAAGGAAAAAAAAGGAAACATGGAAATCAACCGTTCCGCATCCGTCATAATCGTCGTAATTCGGTGTACATTAGGTAGTACCAGTAGCGCTTCAGGTGTCTGTGGAAAGTGTCAATCTCGACTTCCGCTTGCCTCGAATCTTAATCATAGTGTAGGTGCTAGTCTTGGTTCGAGGCCGAAGTCGATACTTCGAAATGCCATGACCCGTGCAGTTGTCCCAGGGATAAACAGGTTCGTCTGATTCGAACGAATCACCCAGGTCCATGACAAAACCTCGGGGTCGAGAATCACGCATGGCGCGCATCTCAGCGTTGGCCCCCCTGGAGTATTGACGCTCGTCCGGTCGCTCCTTAAACCTGACCCGTCGTTGGTCTGCTTCCTGTTCTTCAAGTTTTTTCATTTCTTGAGTCAAGAGCACCTCGAATTCTTCGCAAGAGCCGTAGCACTCCGATCCCTATTCGATGCGCGGGGGCGTCTTGTTGTGCGTAAATGGGCTAGCGCTCCTCCTAATTTGGTCGTTAGATACATATTGGGGCCGCCAGATGGTCGAAAAATACTCACGATCGCCGTCGTTCGCCCTCCTTTCGGAGGTTCTCAATAATGCGCATCATCTCTTTGCGACCACCAAAGCTATCAACCATCTTTCCTCCCATGCTCATTGACACCTTCTCTCGGGCATTAGCGCAGAGAAGACGCTTGACAAGCAGGTGGCGCATGAGGAGGCAGACAAAGACGCCACAATCGCTACCATTCTCTTGTTGAGGGCAGTCTTCGAGGTTGATGAATCGTAGGGGTCGTTGCAAAACCTGGGCAAGTTTTCGGGTCGCGAGGTTGGCTTCTGCAAAGTTGGCACCGCCAAGAGAATCGTAGTGGAAAGCAACACCGTCGAGAGCGGAGACAAGAAGTAGGGACCAATGGCTACCGCCCTCGGCGACGCTCACGTTACGGTTGTCGTTGATAGGGAGGAAGATGTGGGTGACCTTGGAGAAATCGGGGAGAGCGGCTCGGACTTGTCGCATGTCGGGCTCCTTCATGAGGAGGAATGTCATGCTGGGGCGCAGGAGGATGATGCGAGCCTGGGGGTATTTGGGGAGCGTCTCTCGTTCCAGATACTCTTCCCAGAAGGCAATGTTGTTGTCAGTCAACCAGTCATGCTTCAGCGCCTTGATGTCCTCGACGGTCAAGAGGACGTCGTAGTAACTCAGGTAGGCCTTTTCGGGCGCAAGCTACATGCGCAGTGATGTCAGTACGTGTCATTGGCGACATAGTTGAGTGGGCGAAATCCCAATGGGAGCGGGAAGTGCCCACGCGACTGCTGGGCAGAAGGTTTACACGTACCGAATCGCCAAAATGGCGGGCCATTCTCTGTCGGAACGTCATTTTGGAGTTGAATTTGGTGGTGTACGAAACGAGCACGGTAGAGGATTCCGAGTTGGCGGTCAGAGTGGTCGTGGCCGAGAGGGAAGAGGAGGTTGAGCTCGTGGGTTCGGGAGAGGGGGAACGGGTAGGACGGGTTCGTCGTCTTCGAAATGGGAACAGACCGTGTAGACGCCGGCTGAGACAGGACCAAAAGGAAAAAAAAATTAGACGTCGGCGAGGGAAAAAGCGGGTCGACGATCTTTGGGGCGGGACGCAAGCCCGTGAACCAGTGGACACGGACAAACAGATGACGGGGGGATGAATACAAGGCGAGTGAGAACAGAGGAACAAGATGAGGAGGAGATCTTGATACGGAGAGGGAGTAGGGTCGGGCGAGGAGGAGTAAGATGAGAGATGAGGGAGAGTGACGGTGATGGATGACGGACGAGGCAGTCAGTCCAGACAGGTTGGTGTGGTGGTGCTAGTAGATGTAGGCAACAATGACGGCGGGGAAACCTTGAGCGGCTGGGCTGGCTGCTCTTCACTTTTTTTTTTTTTTCCTTGGGGGCAGCAGGGAAGCCGCCAAGGGGGGCAGATGGTAAATTAGGCCCTCGGACCTGAAGCTGGGGAAGACCGCCTTAAGCAGGTAAAAAGCGACAAAGAGTCCGAGCCAAAAAGGAAGAGAGGAAAAAAGGGCCCAATGGGACCCTTTGGCGTGAAGACGAAACACCAAAACCAAGGAGGGAGGGGGGGCGGCCGGGGTGAGCTCGGAGTGATGTGAGGGTGAGGCGCCTAGCATCTAACGCCTCGCAGCAGACGGGCCACGGCACGCATAGGGCAGCGACAGAGCCAGGACAAGAGCGACAGGACGAATAGGTCGACAAGCAGGAAACTGAAACCGGGAGAAATGAACAGCCTGACTCCTCTGTGCCTACATGCCCGCCATGACCTAGGATATAGCACCCTACGGCCTAGCTACAAGGCAAAGGCAATTGAGCAGGCATGTGGACAGTCGGTATTTCTCCCTCCTCCCGCTGCTTCCTGCACCATCCTTCCCCGGGGCGAGCTAGCCTCTAGCTGCTTTCCGGGTGCGTCTTGCGCCTGCACCCACTGGGGCTCGGCTGCAAGTGGCCAAGGGGGGCTGTGGTTTTGGCGATGCAACAGCAAGCATGAGCATGATCCAGGTGACGACGGTCGGGAGTCACGGCCGCCTTTTGGTCTTGCCCGTGTAAGCCACCCGTTGACATGCCATGAGCAAACCGCCTGAGGCTCACCCACCATCATCATCCACTAGAATGAGGCCTGCTGCTGGCACCTTACTGTGCACTGGTTTCTGCCTTTCTGCCTGGGGATGCATCGATCTTTCCCATACCTCCTCCTAGGCATCTAGGATAGTCGGTGCTGCTTCGCTGAGGCGAGGCAGCCCACTTTTGGGCGCTGGACCCTGTGGACCGCAGCACTTCAACGTCCCCACGTCCGCAACGAATCCCAAGCTGTGCGGGGGACGGAACAGGTAAGAGACGGTACGTAGGCTTGCGAGGCTGTGGCGGGCAAGAGTGGGTTCTTTGATGATTGGAGTGACTGAATGATAGAAAATAAAAATAAAAATAAGTGCAAAAGTTCTCCAACTCCGGTGCATTGCTTTCTTTTTGGCACGGGCCTTGACGGAAACAGACAAAGAAACGAAGCCATTCACTCACCTTGGCGTGGAGCAGTGCCCCGCCCCATCAAAGTGTACCATCGTACCACGGCCTAATACGCACTCCCTCCGCTCTGCGCGCGCATCTGGGTGTATACGAGTAGGAGCCGGGGTCACAGCAAGCAGGATTCAGGGCTAATTAGCCTTTTCCAGTGCCGTCGTCTGCCGTGCTGGTGCGCTGTCATGCATGCGATGAATCCATCCGGCCGGCATACATGGACATGCTGCAGAAGGCTGGGGGTGAGGTGAGAGTGCTAGGGAACAAAACCATGGGAAGCAGCGTGGACAGCGAAGACGTTAAGAAGAAACAAGTACGTGGGGAGATCCCATCTGAGCTTATAGTGTGTGACCGCATCGTCCCTCAATTCCCCATTATGGCTTTTGCATTGCATCCCTCTGCGCAAGCCCTCAAGTCTGGAACCCATCTCGCTCGCGCTCTTCGCCGAACAGGGTCTCGCAGCGCCACCGCAGCGACGTCACCAACCGACCTCATCATCGTCCGCCATCGACATTGGCAGGGGGCGCGGTACGTACTCCGACCCTCCCTCGACTCAAACATTCCCTCTTCCAGCCCAGCCTTTCCCACACCCTCAGCTCATTCCTCCATCCACCCACTCACCCATATGCATGTCCACGGCCCCCCCGTCCGCAGACCAATCTGCTGAAGTCCGGTTGCAGAGCTTGTCACCTTGTACACGTACGATCTTCGCTCGTCCCCATCCCCGGCAACTCAGTTAGCAATTGGCTGACTCCAACAAACTCGCCAAGCCCACTTCCCAATCAGGTCTCAATCGCCATCATCTTGCTTGGCACTTGGTTTGCCTCAAATCTCAGCATGATCTCATAGGGGTCTCCGAGACCCCGTTCGTCTTGAAATCATCTTCCTCCGCCAACCTAAAAAGTGTTGACTTCAGTCCATAGTCCGTGCTCAGTCCTGTGCGACTTGGTATCACGCCTTACTTGAAACCATAGCCCAAATTCTCTGACAAAGTATTGCATCCGCCTCTCCCAGCCTCACTTATCATTCTTCATCATGCATACATCATGATGGTCCGGTAGAGGACAAAGTCAAATAGCCTCCTCTCCTAGCAGCTTGCCATCCATTAGCTGACCGTGCAGTGCTCGTAATCCGGTGATTGCGCGCTGGTATAGCATTTGTCGCCGAGCTGCTTTCTCCTCCACCTGCTCTATAAGTTCTCGACCCTTTTCGTTGACAGTTGTGACGGCGTCTCTTGCGCCCTGTAATATTTGGGTAAACATAGCGCCATCTTTGACCCATGTGTCAACCAAGACATGTCGCTCTCGGTTGTATTTGTGCCCGATCTTCTCCACACAACCAGCTGTGCCTTTTTTATATATCCCAGCACTGCGGCAGATCGTCTCTTCTTTGGTCTTGAGATGATTCAACATTGTCTGGTGTCACTCTGTCAATGCGCTGTCCAAAGACTGCATCTATGCACACTTACATCCACAATTCCATGTAACATTTGCGCAACCTCACCCGGTGGTCCTTCCAATTCGCCATCTGCAACCCTTTGATTCTCCGGTTCTCTTTCTTTGTGTCGGGCACGCTGATCCGTGACTGCGCCATCTGGTTCGCGGAGGTTGTGCAAGAGCTGATCGTGTACGTCTCGATTTAGCTTCTCAAAGAGAGGGGGTAGGGGTACAGAAATGCTGGATCTCCCATCCTGTTTCAGTAAACTAGTGTGGAAGGAATCACCAGTTTTAGGTTGGTTTGGTTGTCGAGGAGCCAGTCGCGAGAGCTCAGAAGTCCCCGGATCAATGCTAGGGACTCGTGGCATTGTCGATGCACCAGGCTGTTGAGCACTGGCCAAATCCAGGGCGCTGCTATGTCTTCCGGGAGACCCCTAGTCCCCTAGAAACTGAGGACTGGTTCCCTTGTCCCTTTTGCGTGAATGTCCCCTAAGTGGTCGTCCTTGGTCGGGCACAGCCGGGACTGGACTACCAACTTCGCTGACACTAAAACTTCGAGATGCTTTCGTACTCTTTCGCGTTCTGGGTTGTGAAGGCGCTTCGGGCTGCTCCAGTGCTCTAGGGTTTCCAGTAGCCTTTTGTCGTGGAGAACGAGTGATTTGCTTCGTTGCCTTGTTGGGGTCGCGGGGAGTCAAGATCTTAGTCTTTCCAATCTCGTTCGAAACATTCTTCATCATGCTGCGGGTGATTCTATCAGAAGGCCCGCCAGCTTTGGGACCGTTGCCTCGCTTTGCCTTCTCTCCAGTCTTTTCAACTGGGTTGAGAGTTGAGCCTGTCAAGGATTCATTATCCTCTCGCATGGCAATATTGCCTTGGGAAAGTGGCGGTTGGTTCGCAGCCTTCAGCTTACTTGCTGACTCGCCATTATCTTCAACAGGTAAATTTGGTGCATTTTCCGGTGAAGCTGGTGGTTGATCTGGGTGAGGCAATCGGGGCGAGTCCCGACTGTCCGGTAAGATTTCGCTGTCATCATCACTTGAAATCAAAATATGTTCCGTCTCGACATGACTTGAAATGAACGGCAATGTGGTATCTTCTTTCTCACTGGGTTTCTTTACAAAGGCCTCTTGTTTTGGCTTTTGCGTAGTTGGCTTCACAGCCCTTTCTTTGCTTGCAGTAACTGTGCCGGCAGTGACATTTTTATGAGTCAGAGGCTGCGAAAGCCTTCCTTTCGACTTGGGTGCTAGCTTTTGCTTCTTCGCTAGCCCTTCCTTTTTCGTGGCTGCATTTGGTGCCGGCCTCTTCTTGGTACCAGAGGTGGCAGCGTTTGATGTTTGTGCTGTGTTCTTCGATGTGCTTGTCAAAGAGGTTTCTTGTGGAAAACGGGCCTTTTTCCCAGGCATCTCCTTTATCTGGTTTGTAACTTCATCAAATTGGATTGGGGTTTTGGCCCTCTGCTTTCGTTTCTTTTTGTCGTTACCTTCCAGAGGGGGTGGTGGTGAGACATGAGTAACTTTCAGTGCTTTCTCTTTTTCTGCACCTTGGCGGTCTCCACGGAACGCTGCCTTCGAAATCTTGAGCTGCCCTGGCTTTTCATCAGAGCGCGGAGAGTGCATATCATTGTCAGATTCAAACTCGGCGCTAAGAAGGTCCTTCATCACTTTCTTCTGTCCCTTTGAAGCCTTGGTCTTGACCGGCCCCTCCTTTTGCTCGGTACATGGTGCGGTTGGGTCCTGGACATTACTGGATTGACCTCTCTTGATGTTAGGGTGAATTTGCTTGGAATCGGCATTCGGTGGCCTCGATCTTGGAGGGGTCGCCTCGTACAACTCATCAATTGGGTAGTGCGCTGGGGGGCTTGCCAGTAAGGAAGATTCTGGCCGAGACTCTCCATACTCAGCTGAGGGCCCTTGTCCTCCTTGTGAAGCAGACTCGTTGAATTGCCAGTTTGCATCCGCAGCGCTTTTGAGAGTATAAGGAGAGCTCCGCAGCATGGTTGACGCTGTTTCGGAAAGGTCGACATGTGCTTTCGGCACTGCTGGAGATTGCAATAATTTTGAATCGGGAGGGGGGCCGGATGGCAGTGGCACGGTGTCAGGAAGCTTATTCAGACCGGATCGTGGACTGGATAAAGGATTAATAGAATCACTTTCCCCAAATTGCCATGCATTTCGAGCAGCGTGGCCCTCGCGGAGAGGCGAACTACGCCTTGTCAGAGACCCGGCCTCTGACCAGGTGAAATTCTGGCCTTGATTCAATTTCATTTCCGCTTGCTGGGAATATTCTAGTTGAATGAGGTCTCTATCATCAACACCATCGTCAAACTCGTCGGCTTGCGGATTTGAGCGCGTCCGGCTGACGGGAGCCTTCGCACTGGAGGATTGTGCTTCTTGTAGCTTTGGTGCTCTTTGTGCCTGCGGAGACTGGAGATGGTGGCTAGTGGGTGTGACATCGAGTTTTCCCAACTGGGTTGATTGTTTATTTCGCCTGGCTGCCCTTGCAGCCTTTCCACGGGTCGTTGGTGCCATTTTTCATGATCTACTTCACCGATGCACAAGCGTCGCTCCGTAGTCGAGTACCTAACAGTGGCTGTTAGACACCAAAGGCCCAGGAAGACCAACAACGGGCTTCGGCGAATTGGTCTGCCGAGGCGCGACCGTCAGACTGGCCTATAAGAAGAAAGTATTTGAATTGAGCGGCGGTTGCATCAGCAGGCAGAGTTTAGTGGTGTGAAGGAGGAGAATTTGGATGCGCAGTTGTTCTTTTTAAGGCCAGGTAAATCAGGCAATTGCGAACTACAACAAAGTACTTTGGCGGGTACCATGGAAGGCATGAATGGGAAGGTGCAGCCCATGTATCAGACCGCTGACGCAAACATGTCAGCCAGCTGCCAATCAATCATCTTGCAGCAATGAGATAGGTCAGTTGGCACATGACCAAGCAACCATGAACAAAAGGATATCACAGTAAGCCAAAATTGCGACAGATTATTGGTCGCACTGCGGTCAGTCATACTTTGTTAACTTTTTACTCTTAGTTGGCTATGCGTTTTGTTATGTGTGTCTCTAAGTTACCCGACACCCGAACAAAAAAAATGGACAATGAAGAGGCAAGCACATGGAGCGGGTTTCATCCACTGCTTCATCGTGCAGCCAAATTTTAAATGTATCATTAATCCGGCGCGCCCTTGTTCCCAGACAGTCTCCCTGTAGATTGATCAGCGAGGACTTCAGGGCCATGACTTATTCCAAGATGGTTTGCCGTCAAGTCCAATCTAGGTTCTGACACATTGCCAAGAAGGATACTAGCAACTAATGGTTAGAAGTTTACTCAACCACACAATGCCGACTTCGAGGGTCATGTCCGGAAATCCACAACTCCCAGGCTAAACCCCGTTGGAGTTCGGCCATAGCATCGCGCCGCAGTGGGGCGGCCGGGGCATCTTGGTGCCCCTCGCGCGCGGGTAGGATTTCCTGGGCCTGGGCCTTGGAGATCCTTATTCAGCAGGCGCAAAAACCAAGGGCTGGCAACTGGCGGAGTTTTAAGAAACCCGACGTTTTGTGAAGTGGGGACTCCGCAACCTCCGCATCATTAGCTAATGTCCCCTTCTCGAAACATTGGCTGGCTCACCAGCGCGCGAGCGACGACCCGGTTTCCGTCGATTGTGCTGCAGGCCGTTATATCTAGTGCCAACGACCCGTCCCTCCTTGCTCGGCCTGCACCTAACATCCCTCCTTTAACTTCCAAGGCGCCTTTGAGCCTCAGAGTCCCATCGAAACCCCTTGATTACAAGGACCGCTCCCTTGAGTCTTTTTCAGCTTTCGCAATGTCGCGACCGTCCTCACAGGCAGTCCCGCACAAGGTTGACGCTCTCGCGCAGTCGCCAGCTTCAAAGGGCTATTCTTCCATCTCATCAATCCCCCAAACTTCTCGCGCTCGGCTGGCCCAGGCATCTGAGGATGCGGTTGACGATAGCGATCACCCGAAAGCCAATACGTACCTTTACCTCGCGTATGGCTCCAACCTTTCGGCCGAGACGTTTCTTGGCATGCGTGGCATTCGACCACTCTCTCAAACAAATGTCTCGGTCCCCATGCTAGAACTCAAGTTTAGCCTACCGGGAATTCCTTATAGCGAGCCGTGTTTCGCCAACGTCGACTACAGAAAGTTACCCGAGAAACCCAAGCTGCCAGACCCAACCAACCCGCCGAAGATCCCGCCGATCAACCCACCGTTCCAGCCGCCTCCTTCCAGCAAGACGGCCGAGTGGGATAAGGGTTTGGTCGGTGTTGTGTATGAGGTGACGGAGAAGGACTATAGAACCATCATCAGGACCGAAGGCGGCGGATCCGGGTACAAAGAGATTATTGTGCCGTGTATCCCCCTCCCGCCCAGAATCTCGGTGCCAGAGAAGCCTCCTATTCCGGAATTCCCAAAGCCGTTCATGGCTCGGACATTGTTTGCGCCACGCATTCCTGAAACCGACCAGCCTGAAGACTTGCGCAAGCCAAAATGGTGGCAACGTTTGGTTCTCGGACCGCAGCGTGAATTAGATTATGCCCAACCAAGTGCCCGCTACCTAAAGCTGATCAGAGATGGCGCCGCCGAGCATGAGCTCCCTGAAGGTTATCAACGCTGGTTAGAGTCAATAACACCATACACTATTACGACCTGGAGGCAGGCCATTGGGGGGTTTCTCTTTTCCACCCTCGGCCTTAGTGCGTTGCTGCCCATGCTTCTTCTGCCAAGAATCATCCCATCCAAAGACGGCAAAATGCCCCAATGGATGGCTGCTAGCGTGACAGCGTCGTTTAATGTGGCCTGGATGATTTATGACGGGATATTCAAGCCGGTATTTGGTGATGGCGAAAGAACCGAAGATAAAAGAACCAAGAAGCAGAGTCACAGGCGACGAGCCTCAATATTGCGATATCAAGCCGAGCCAGCTGACGAGGAAAAGGTGACGTTGCTCGGCGAGCTTGACTTGAAGAGGGACGAACCGAGGAAACACGGACGCTAAATCGTTCGATGTTGGGATGCAGTGTCTTACAGAAACGTCTTGTTGAGTATTAGCGTGCGTCGAGTGCTTTTGGAGAGAATGTAACAATGCAATGCAACTGTCCCAATACGACACGATTCCTGCGTTTTCCAGTGACATGCAACCCTGGCCAGGCCCAGATCCAGGGGCCGGGTCGGGAGCTGTGGCGGTATTCTTCGCAGCCGAAGCCAGGGTCTCTCTCGCCTCGTGGCCATGAGGCTCATTTATGCCTCGAACCTTGGGCCTTCACATGCGAAATGCCAGGGTCTGATAAGGCGAGAAGCATCGCCGTTGACGAATTGATATGCCCTGATTGAATCCTTGCACCCTTGTCCATTACATGTGATTGACCCTCGGCCGGTCGGAGACCGCTACTACCGATGGCAGGTCGGGATTTGCTGGGGCGCTTGGCCGCTTGCGGAAAGCGGTGAGAACCGCCACTTTCGCCATGCGTCATTGTGGCTGCTTGTGAGTTCAACAACTGAAAGCTCTCTCTGGTCGAGCGGAAGGGAGGCCAAGCTATTTCTCAAAAGCACCCCTCCGCCCACCTACGTTTTACCTTTGCCTCTAGCTCTTGCGCGATTGAACGCATCACCAAAGCCTGCTCTGATTGACGAGATTACCGTATGTTCAGGTCTCTCGTCTCCCGGTCGTCTTCCATTCTCAAAAGCTCTAGACGGACAATTTCTGTGCGCTACTACCCCACGACGACGATCCGCAACATGGCGACCAACCACACAGCCCTCGGCGAGCCAACCAAGAAGCACAAGGTGACCATTGTGGGATCCGGCAATTGGTAAGGTTTTTACCTCGTTCCATTGCATGTGCACAGTTTTGCTGACTTCGCCGACTCTTAGGGGCTCGACCATTGCCAAGATCCTGGCCGAAAACACCCGTGCCAACCCCAAGCTCTTCGAGGAGAACATTCAGATGTGGGTCTATGAGGAAGAAGTGACCATCGGAAAGGACTCCAAATACTACGACGAAGCCATCGGCGATAAGCCCCAGAAGCTCACAGAAATCATCAACACGCACCACGAAAACGTAAAGTACCTGCCAGGCATCGCCCTCCCTTCGAACATCGTCGCCAACCCCGACATTTGCGACGCTGTCAAGGACTCCACCATTCTCATCTTCAACCTTCCCCACCAGTTCATTGCCAATGTGTGCAAGCAAATTAACGGCCACATCCTCCCCTATGCCCGCGGAATCAGCTGCATCAAGGGTGTCAACGTCACTGACGCCGAGGTGAGCTTGTTCAGCGAGTGGATCGGTGACGGTCTGGGCATCTACTGCGGCGCCCTCAGTGGAGCCAACTTGGCTCGAGAGATTGCAGAGGAAAAATGGTCTGAGACGACAATTGCGTACGACCCGCCGACCATCGATAACAGCAGGGCTCCTTCTCCTCGGTCAGGCAGCCCGACCACCAACGGTGTCGAGGTCCCCGAGATCCGTCACAAAGATGCCCGCGGCCGCACCTCATCGACTCAGCTTACTCCCATGCCCGCTGAGTACCCTCCTCTCGATCAGGATTGCTTCCGCACTCTCTTCCACCGACCTTACTTCCACGTCCAGATGGTTTCTGACGTCGCTGGTGTCTCTCTGAGCGGTGCCCTGAAGAACGTTGTTGCCCTCGCCGCTGGTTTCGTCGACGGCCGTGGTTGGGGTGACAATGCCAAAGCAGCCATCATGCGCATTGGTCTCATGGAAATGGTCAAGTTTGGCAAGGAGTTCTTTGGCGAAACCGTGCACACTGCAACCTTTACCGAGTCTTCTGCTGGTGTGGCCGATCTTATCACATCCTGCTCTGGTGGTCGAAATTTCCGATGCGCCAAGAAGTCCGTGGAGAAGGGTATCAGTGTTCAGGAGGTCGAGAAGCAGGATCTTAACGGCCAGAAGATCCAGGGTACGACAACGGCAGAGGAGGTCAACAGCTTCTTGAAGGCCCGGGGTCTTGAGGCAGAATACCCTCTTTTCACTGCTGTCAACGACATTCTGCACGGCAGGAAGCAGGTGGACGATATCCCCAACCTTATGCAGGATTCGTAAGCAAGAGAATGTTATATACAGGGGTAAAAAGACAAAATACTGCGGGAAACCAACTGTTGGGAATTATATCATCTATGTCGGAGCGGCGTTGGGGATGGCTCAAAGGCACGCGATATCAGGATGGATAGCGATTAGATTAGAAATCTATTTGTCTTTGTTCAATTAAAGCAAAAACACACCTACAGTGTTACATCTTGTGTTGGGCCTTATGTTCCAGAAATGATAGTAGAAAGGTAAACAGTGACTATTAAAAGCAGGAAATAAATCAACTTGTAGTCTAACAATGCATATCTAGTGTTGACATGTTTTCATCCGAGTCCCTAAATACCAGAGTAACAAGAATTGGGAGAAATCTTGCATGTTGCTCCCATCCCTCTTTTTCTCATCAATCAAAAATGCTGGGTGCACCACTCCGGCTATCATCGATCCCAAATAGCGAATAGTCCCTATCGATTCACAATTCGAATGTCCGTAGCCACCCATAAAAGATAGTGCCTCTCATGGTTTTACAACTTTGGGCACCTTTCTCAATTCCCCACTCAAAATCTCTTTCGAGACATAAAGCAGGCGCAAACAGTCAGCAAGGCACCTGCCGCTATCACCATGATCCAAATATCCTGGATCGTGTGAACCAACACACTAATGCATCTGCTCCTTAGCTCAGGACCAACACTCTCAAGCACCTTGCTATGAGATCCGGTGATAGCAGCCCGAATCTCCTCGGTTGAGAAGCCTTGTCCGTCTAGAACAGCCTTCATCCCATCGAAAGCCTTGATTTGGAAGATGGCACTGGCGATGACAAGACTCAGCATTTGGCTCTGGCCCTGGGAAATATTCAGAAACTGGATCACCTCGGCAATCCTGTCAGGCTTGACGAGGGAGCCTGCGACCGAGTACCCAGCTTGGCTGACAGTAAGGCCAAATCCAATCAAGACCGAGAACCCATAAGTGTGACTTGCAGGGCTGTCCGAATCGACCGTGTACATGGCAGCACCACCTGCTGTCAAGAGAATGCCAGAGACAAGGTACCACACCATCGGGTAACCGAGCCGGGGCATGGCATATCCGCACCCGAGGATGGCGGTGACGTAGAAGCAGATGAATGGCAGCAATCTGACTGCTGCTTGAGTTCCCGAGTCGCCGTGGACGAAGAGGAAATATAAAGGAACGTAGTAGATAGCAACAAAGAGTCCCGCTCCACCGCATGCCATGTTAATGTATAACAGGACGAGCTGGAGGTCCCCCAAAAATTCACAGGGGAAAAGCCGATCGACTTTGTTGGTAAAGACTGCAAAGTGCTGAGTGATGGCGAAGGCGGCCAGGAACAGGATAAACAAGACGACGAGGACGATGAATCTGGCGTCGCCCCAGGGCCACTCTGTGCCACCGAAAGTAAAAGCCAGAACAAAGCAGGCGTACATTGCGGCCGTAAGAACAATGCCCATCCAGTCGAGCTTCTTCATCTTTTCCATGAACGTGGTATCGGGCTGGCGAGGGAGTGAGGGCAAAGCAAAGAGATAGATGGGGCTCGTCACCGCAAAGATTATGAGGTTGAGGTAGAAGGCCCATCTCCAAGTTGCTGCGCTGTCGGACAAGAGACCTCCGATAACAGGTCCAAGGATGCAGCCGCCACCGTACACGAAACCTTCAAAGGCAATGTAAAAGGCTGCTTCGCGGGGGGTAGTTGTAGTCGTGACCAAATTGAGTGTTCTGCGCGAGGTTAGTAATTTAGATTCGAATAACTCCCAGAAAAAGGTGGTTTTCGATTCTATACATACCCAAGATACATTCCTGCGCCGCCGGCTCCAGCCCAGACTCGGCCAACAATCATGGCATTCATAGACGGAGCAGCTCCGCATAGTGCGCTGGCGGCTGAAAACATGACTAGGCATCCAATGTAAAGCCACTTGGTGTCAAAAACACCATACGCCTTTCCCAGAGGCAGGATGGCGACCGTTGATCCAAGACCAAATCCAATTCCCAGCCAGCCAATCTGCGATACATTGTCGAAGCTTTCTGACACGGCGGCTTGGATGTCTGCCGCGATAGTGGTGTCAAGGCCATAGAGAAAGTTGGCCGAGAAGACGGCAACGCAGACTAGGAACCAGCGGAAGCCTCTGATGGCCCTTTCAGGCTGGGGTGGCTTGTCGGAGTTGGAATTTTCGACATTTTCATCAGTTGGTGCTTCTCGGGGCGTTTCAAGACCAGAAGAGAGATGACTTTGTTTTTCAATGCCCGCTTGGGCGCTGCCCATAGCTTTGGGAAGTGTTACTGAACTCGCACTCGACATTTTGATCTCGATTCAGCACAAAATGTTGGGCTTGAAAGATCTAGAACTGTGGCATTTTTCCAACAGATCAAACCAGCAGCCACGGCAGTATTTATCCAATTTCTTCTAACATCATTTTTCTTCTGCTTGTTATAATTTTCATTACATTATTTCCAAAAGGAGTCTGGGAGTCCAAACTCCAGAACTCCAGGCATTTAGAAACCTGGAATCGCGGAGCAGATTCCTTGGGGCCAATCAGCGCTGCCGGTATCGCGGTGTTCTATGGGTCCCGCTTCCCGGAGTCGGTGATAATTCCGTAATCTCCGCTAGGGCATCGAGCGCCTTGTAAGCTGGGTGCTCTCTTTAAGCATAATGGAAGCTTGCCACAGACAGATCCTGGACATTGAGAGACCTACCACACTCATAGTTTTTTTTATTTCACATCACAGTCACCATGCTTCCACTACTTGCGCGCGGAACACCGGAGGAACGCCGGAGCTTCATTCCTGAGACGTCATCTAGAGCTCCGTCCATCCGCAAGCCTGCGCGGAAACAGGTATCAAGAGCCTGCGAGCATTGCCGAGTGCGTCGTGTAAAATGCGACACCGGGTGGCCCTGCAGGTCATGCAAGCAGAAAGGGCTGGAATGTAACAGCCGCGGGAAGAACAATGATGAAGCCCGCACGCTACCTCAAGCATTGAAGTAGGGACATGTTCGCTTCCGCCTCTCCCTCCCCTGTATTTGCTGACATTCTTGCAGAGAAATTGAAAGGCTAAGGCTCAGGGTTGAAGAGCTTGAAGCCGAGGTTGAAGAGCTACATCTCAATGCAAGTGCCGTATCAGCGACCCAGCTGACGCCGCTGTCGAACACCTCGATCCCATCAACAAACAGCAGCAGCACCCTCACACCAAGCAGTGTGGAAGAATCTAGCTTGGGGAGCCCTCTTTCACCTCAAAAAGTACAATGGGAAGGCATATACACAGCAACGGCACGCTCCGAACAGACATCCTACTATGGACCCTCGTCGGCTTTCTACTTTATGAGTAGAATTGGATCGTTCCTCAGTCAGAAGCTTCAGCAGTCGTTCCATGATCGCTCCATGCAGCCAAAGGGAATCAACAAGACACTGGTGTGTCCCACTAGCCCTGGCGACTCGGAAACATGCACGGAGCGCCGTGCCGAACCAACCAAACCATCAATGTCCCGGATTCAAGAGGAGTACTTTCTCAACCTGTTCTGGGAGTCGCACCATGCCAATACACCCGTCATAAACGAGGGTGAATTCAGGACCTTGTACAATTCACTCTGGCAAAACTCGGCACCGTACCGCAAACCATCTGCTCTCGTGGACATTGTGCTTGCAATCTCCATGCAATTTGGATGGACGTTTCTCTTGCAAGATACTGCTTCGAACCCTTCCGAAAAGGGTCATCTGGATGACTCGAGCATTGCAGGACGATGGTACTACAGGCGGTCTCAAAACCTTCTCGCCACAGAGCTGGAGAGCCCTTCGCTCAACACCCTACAGTGCCATATCCTTTCTGTCGTCTATCTTTGCTGCGCATCCTTCCAAAACATGGCTCACACCACGCTTGCCGTATGTGTACGCACGGCGGAGATACTGGGCCTTCATCTTGAGCCCCCAGAAACAATGCCGCGCAGTGAGAGGGAGCTGCGAAAGAGGCTCTGGTGGACGGTGTATACCATTGAGGCCAAGACCTGCATGAAACTTGGCCGGCCGTTTACTGTCCAGAAGTCTCAAATCACTACGTCTTTCCCGTCAGATGATGCCGAATCAGCATCATTCTTCGATTCAAGCCTAGGAGTTTATGACAATGAGGTAACATGGCTGACATATTCCGTTCAGACGCAAAAGTTTATTGCGTCTACGGTTGATGTGTATTACCTCTTGTATGACAAATGCGCAGAAATTCTCGGGCAAGGAGGAGAAAAATCTCTATACAAAGATCCTCAGGGACTAGAGCTGTGTGCTCAGTTTTTGAGCAAGCAAACACCAGTCCTCGAGTCCTGGGTTCACCGAGTCCCGAGCGGATTGAAGTTGAAGCGCAGAGGTCACGGTGATTCTTTTGCTGTGGACCGCTGCCCCGTACTATTCGAGTCATCTGCTCCCATCTGGCTTCAGAGAAATCGCATATGTCTCGAGCTCATATACCACACCATGCTGACAAACCTCTATCGACCGTTTATTAACTTTTCGCCCGTTGGGACATACACTCCTACTGCTGAGCGGCATGCTGCGGCATGCGTGAACCATGCCATTGCCCATACGCACATCATGCACCAGGTCCTCAAAGAAACGGACCTCATGAATGGGTGGCAGGAATTTTTCCTCTGGCAGTGGAACGCAACGGTCAACACTATTGGTTTCGTGTTGGGCTACCCGATCCACCCTGTCACCTCGAGCGCACGAAAAAGCATCGAAAAGGCAATTGAAGTATTTGAGGTTTTTGGAAGTAATTTCGCAGTGGCAGCGAGTGCCGCAAAAGTGACGAGAGATTTGACAGAGAAGGCTGATCTACTGATCAACCGGCTTCGAAGCGGCATCACAGCGGGCGCGGACGCAGGGACTGGTGTTGCTGAGGCTGGATTGGATGGTGAGGTCTGGGAGTATGCTGGGGAGCTAGGGGCGGTTGAAGGAGATGGAATTACAGAGTTTATGGATTGGGCTCTCACCGTTGATTCATTCAACAGCTTTGAAGACTTGTTTGCCGATGCAAATAATTCAATGGAATGGTGGACGGCGAATTGATCCATTCAAGTATCAAGTAATTTACAAAACTTACTCTTTATCTACAAGGGGAATTAACCTCGAGCCACGCAGATCAAAATCGTACGTCACAAGTCAGGTACATCGCAGTGTTCGCAATGTAGTCAGATAACTGGCCGCAGATCACTTGCTCTATGCTGTGGGGCCCAAGCGGTATCAGCTAGGTATAGGGTATGCTAGCCAGGAATAGCTGATTGGAAGAAAATGAGCGACATAGGAGAAGTGAATGATGTTAGAATTCGCCTCGTTTCATAAACTATTTTTATTTATGTCTTCTGTTTCTCTTGAGTTTCCTTTCCTTTCTATTCCCCAGAAGGCATGATGTTTTCTGTCAACGTGGGGCCGTGGCTCAAACACGCTATATGTGAGGGCAGGGAAGGAGTAGCTAATTTGACCAACAAAGGATGCTTGAACGATGACTTCCACGCTCGCTTCGCTTCAGACCCAACTCAGCGCTTCCAGTGTCAGAAATTACGACCCCTGACATTTCCCACTTAACCCACCTTTTAGCTGTGCCACGCCGTCGAGATCGAGTCGGTGGGCAATCTCTCGCTCAACGACCCGCAGCGCCGATCTGGGCCCAGTGATGGCGATTGCCTTGATGCGCTAAATTCCAGCTGCAAGCCCTCAAGCTGCGAGCAAGCAGCTCCGCAGTAGCGGGGTCAATAGCCCCGGAAGCGGCCCATGGGGCTCAGCCGCTAGGGAGGCCCCATTGCGCCGGCTTTGTTGGGGAATTTTTTTGGAGCCCCTGGAGCAACAACCAGCGGCCAACTCGATGACGTAATTACCTTGTCAGCATGTGAAAGCTGTGAGAGCTTATGTGGGGATGGTTACAAGCAATGAGTAGGCTATGACCAAGACAAAGCGAGACGGCGCGAAGAAGAAATTCTTTCTTTTACTATTTTTTTTTGTAATTCAGAACTAGAGTCTCTCATCCAGCCTCGCAAAGTTGCGTTCCTCTCGGAGCAGAGTTTCCAAGATAAGCTTGCCCCTGGGAACGTGGACAATGGCTTGACTCGGGCTCGTGGCCGCCGTTCGGGGCTAGACCAACCACGCCCGCGCAGGGCGTCGTCTCGACTCTGGACGGAGTTGTTTGCTTTCAGCTAGGCCTAGACCATGGAGCTCTCGCGGAGGTCGGCTTTCCTTTGGCCTGGTTGGGCAGCCCGAGCCAAGGATCTCTCGGAGCAGACGATGGATAAAGTCAATGGCGGCGGGATGTGATTTGTCCATGATCTGATGGATGATGCCATGATGCTTTTGGATGCTGCAGTAACCCTGCCATTCTGCTGCAAGCTTGTCGATTCCCCTCTCCTGCTACCCTACCGCCTGTTTGAGGTGCCGGCTCACACGGAATACCGTAGCAATGCCTTGATGGTGACGCTACGCTACCCGGGCCAGGCGACCTAACGTCGCATACAGACAAGTGCTGCGAGGGCGTGTGCTGTATGATGCCGCTTACCTTGACCGCACCACGACCACCACGGTCGCTATTATTACATCCAGCGTCCGTCTCGTCTCGCTAGAGGCGCAAGCCTGTTTTTATTTACCTAACTTATTTGGTACTTGCGCTGCCCATTCCTCGCAAGGTTGGGCTTCCCCCGCCTTCTGACTCTCGTATTCCTATTGCTTGGCCTCAGCTGTCGCTGCGTCTTGTCGCATTCCCTTCCGTTCTTCGTCGACCCTCCCCTCTTTTTCCCTTTTCCCTCTCCCCCTTCTCCCTCTCCCTCTTCTTTCCTTTCCAATGAATGCTCCCAAGAAAATTGCCGTCGATCGTTGCTGATCTTGGTCTCTTGCTCCCGACCTCAGCTGTCCGGGACTCAGACCCCCCACCCCTCACCGAAACCGTTTTGCACGTCGGGGCACCTTCTCCACAGCTACGCTCCGACCCGGCGAGCGCTACAGACAGATAAAGTCGTCGCGCGGGGCACGCAGCTCTCGCTCTTCCCTCCCCCATGAGCCCGCACATCATGACCTCCAGCGAAGTCTACCTCTTGCCGCTCAACGACGATGGCTCGCCCCAGGTCCAGGGCGAGTACATCTACTTGGCCCCAAAGACCGACGATCCCGTCACTGTGCGCTTTGCCATCGAGGGCACCTCGTCCATCTGTCGCCATGGCAGCCTCTGGGTCAACATCCCCGACCGCGACCAAGAATTTCGTCGCGACCGCTTCCGCGAGTACAAGTACGCATTTCTCCTTCTTTTTGACCCTTGGGTGCATCTTTGCAGCTCAATTGGCCTGTTTCGACGTCAATTCCCAAACCTCCGCTCAAGCTAGACGAGCTGACATGGCTGCGCTCCCCCAGACTGACCCCAGATTTCAATCGCACACTGGAAATTTCCATCCCAATTTACCAGGCCGGCGCCTACGCCTTCTACACTACCTTCGCCGAGCTGCCCGACCTGGAAAAGGAGCTAGGCCCCAGCTCCACAGAAAAAGAAACGCTCAAGAAGACGCCCATCTACTACATCGATGTGGCCCCCAAGCTCAAGCTCGATGGCCGACCTCTACCTCTGCCCGCTCTGTCAATATTCTCCGTAATTAGCAAGTTTATGGGAAAATATCCCACCGACTGGGAGCGTCATTTGCGCGGAATCAGCGACCGTGGCTACAATATGATCCACTTTACCCCGTTACAGGTTCGCGGCGAGTCTAATTCTCCCTTTAGCTTGTATGACCAACTGGGTTGGGACCCAGTTTGTTTCCCCGGTGGCGAGGAGGACGTGCAAAAAATGGTTGAGAGCCTTGAGCAGAACCATTCCCTGCTGAGCTTGTCAGACATTGTACTCAACCACACTGCGCACAACGCACAATGGCTTCAGGAACACCCCGAAGCTGGCTACAACTTGACCACTGCCCCGTGGTTGGAATCTGCGTACGAGCTCGATACCAATTTATTGGAACTGGGGTTCAAGCTGAAGGAATTGGGACTGCCAACTGAAATAAAATCCACGGACGATTTGCTCCTCATCATGGATGCCATTAAGTCCGAAGTCATTGCCAAAATTCGTTTGTGGGAATATTATGCCATCGACATCGACCGGGACTCTGATGCGGCGCTCGAAGCTTGGGAAAAAGGAACTACATATGAATCGACAGACTCAGCGTTCCAAGATAAACTAAAGACAATTAAAGATGCATCGCTGGAGGAGCGAATCGCTTTTGTCCGCAAGTTTGGCTTGAAGGGTACTGATCGCATGGGCGAACGCCATCGGCGCAAACTTGACCCCGATGTAGCTTCAAGCATATTGACTGAGCTGTTGGGGTCCCACGAGAGCGTCAAAAAGGAAAAGGCAAAGGAAAAGATCACTGAACTGCTAGATGTGCTGAATGTGGATTACTACAAGGAATACGATACCGAGATGGCAGAGATTCTCCAGCAGCTTTTCAACAGGATCAAATACGTTCGCCTTGATGATCACGGTCCCAAGCTTGGCCCCATCGACAAGGCTAACCCTTTGATCGAGACATACTTCACAAGGCTTCCAACTAATGAGGTGACATCGAAGCACAAGAAAGAAGATCTTGCCCTGGTCAACAATGGTTGGGTTTGGGGAGGAAATGCCCTTGTCGACAATGCTGGCCCGGACTCGAGAGTATATCTCCGCCGAGAGGTCATCGTATGGGGCGACTGCGTCAAGCTTCGATACGGCTCGGGGCCTGAGGATAGCCCCTGGCTGTGGGACCATATGACCAAATACGCTCGGATGCTAGCCAAGTACTTTGCTGGGCTGCGAATTGACAACTGTCATTCCACGCCGATACACGTAGCTGAGCATATTCTGGATGAGGCACGCCGAGTGCGGCCTGACTTGTACGTTGTTGCAGAGCTATTTACTGGCTCAGAGGAGATGGACTACGTCTTTGTGAAACGGCTGGGCTTGAGTTCTCTAATTCGGGAGGCCATGCAAGCATGGAGCACTGGCGAGCTTAGTCGCCTTGTCCATAAGCATGGTGGTCGCCCCATTGGTAGCTTTGAGGTTGACGAGGTTTCGAAATCTGACATTCAGACACCAAGCGGAAGCCCAAATTCTAGCAAGAATGGGATAAATGGGCATGGTGACTATTCCAGAGAGATCATCCGCCGAATTAAGCCAAGCCCTGTCCATGCACTCTTCATGGATTGCACCCATGACAATGAGACCCCAGCGCAAAAGCGTGATGCTAGAGATACGCTGCCGAATGCCGCCCTCGTTAGCATGTGCTCAAGCGCCACTGGCAGTGTCATGGGTTATGATGAAATCTACCCCAAGCTTGTAGATCTTGTGAACGAGACGAGACTCTACACGTCGGCATCTTCGGGCACAAAGCCAATCCAGGTAGGAGGCGGCGAAAATGGCATTGGCGGCATTAAAAAGCTGCTCAACCAGATTCATACTCTTATGGGTAAGGACGGATATGACGAAACTCATATCCACCATGAAGACCAGTATATTACTGTTCACCGGGTACACCCTGAATCCCGAAAGGGATACTTCCTTATTGCCCACACAGCATTCCCCGGATACGGAAACGGAAATGGTGCCTTTAGCGCCGTCCATCTCACTGGCACAAAGGCCCGCCACCTTGGAAGCTGGATGCTCGAGGTTGACTCAAGCAAGGAAGCCACGGAGGCGGCTCTTGGTGACAAAAAGTATCTCCGTGGTTTGCCAAGCAGGGTGACTGATTTGCCTGGGATCAGGATGGAAGTCAAGGGAGAAGACACCGTCATTACGGTTCGTGACAAGTTTCCACCAGGAAGCATTGCACTGTTTGAGACCTGGATTCCTGCTGCAGAGCACTCTTCCGGGTTGGACAACTACGTGACTTCGGGAGCAAAGGCAGCATGGAGCGAACTCAACTTTGCTGACCTCAACTTCCTCCTCTATCGATGCGATGTAGAGGAGCGAGCTTCAAGTGAGGGTAAAGACGGAGTATACGACATCCCTGGACATGGGAAGCTCATATACTGTGGACTTCAGGGCTGGTGGAGCCTGCTCAAGAAGATAATCCAAGAAAACAACCTCGCTCACCCCTTGTGCCAAAACCTCCGAGACGGCCAATGGGCCCTCGATTACATCGTTGGACGAATTCAACGCATTAGCGAGATCCCGGGCAATTGGAGGCTTGCGGGTCCTGCTACCTGGCTCAAGGAGCGATTTGATGCTATCCGAGGCATCCCCAATTTCCTACTTCCTAGGTACTTTGGCCTTGTATTGCGGACAGCTTACATGGCTAGTTGGGATCGGTCGCTAGAGCTGTCAAACACCCACATCCGTGAAGGACAGTGGTTCTTGCATAGTCTCTCTCTGATCAGCGTCCAGATGACAGGATATGTCAAGGGCGCATCCCTTTGGCCGGACAAGTTGGTCCCGTCTCTAGCTGCCGGACTACCTCACTTTGCCGTTGAATGGGCAAGGTGTTGGGGCCGTGATGTGTTTATCGCAGCTCGTGGGCTCTTCCTTGGCACAGGCCGGTATGAGGATGCAAAGGAACACATCCTCGCATTTGCAAGTGTGTTGAAGCACGGCATGGTTCCTAACCTGCTTAGCAGTGGCTCTGCACCAAGATACAATGCCCGCGATGCCATTTGGTTCTTCTTGCAATTCATCCAAGACTACACGCGGTATGCTCCTGAGGGCGCTGGTATCCTCAAGACCAAGGTCAGGCGTCGTTTCTTGCCCTACGATGACACATGGTTCCCAACCGATGATCCCCGGGCTTACTCCAACGAGAGCACCATCGAGGATGTGATCCAAGAGGCTCTTCAGAGGCATGCTTCAGGTATGAAGTATCGAGAAGCCAATGCTGGTCCCCAAATCGATTCCCAGATGAAGGATGAAGGCTTCAACCAGGATATCAAGGTTGATTGGAACACTGGCATCATTTTTGGAGGAAACCAGTTCAACTGCGGTACCTGGATGGACAAGATGGGTGAGAGCGAAAAGGCTGGATCCAAGGGCGTTCCTGGAACTCCCCGCGACGGAGCCGCTGTCGAAATCACCGGTCTGTTGTACAGCACACTCGCCTGGCTTGATGGGCTCCAGAAGAAGGGTGACTACCCCTATTCTAGCGTGACCAAGCCGGACGGAAGCTCTATTTCGCTGGCTGACTGGGCCGGGCTCGTCAAGGCCAACTTTGAGAGGTGCTACTACGTTCCTTTGACACCCGAGGAGGACTCTCAGTACGATGTCGACACCAAGATTGTCAACCGTCGGGGTATCTACAAAGATCTGTACAAGTCTGGCAAGGAGTACGAGGACTACCAGCTCCGCCCCAACTTCCCCATCGCCATGGCCGTCGCTCCGGACCTGTTCGACCCGGACCACGCCATGCACGCCCTCTGCGTCGCCGACGCGGTGCTGCGCGGCCCCACGGGCATGGCCACGCTCGACCCGGCGGACCTCAACTACCGGCCATACTACCGCAACAGCGAGGACAGCACCGACTTTGCCACCAGCAAGGGCCGCAACTACCACCAGGGCCCCGAGTGGCTCTGGCCCACGGGCTTCTTCCTGCGCGCCCTCCTCAAGTTTGACTTGAAGCGGCGCTCCACCCCCGAAGGCCGGACCGAGGCCTTCCAGCAGGTCACCCGCCGCCTCGTCGGCTGCAAAAAGATGATGGAGGAGAGTCCTTGGGCGGGACTGACGGAGCTGACGCAGAAGAATGGGGAGTTTTGCCCTGATTCGGTAAGTTTCCCCCCTCATCTCATTTTGATGCATGCTTTGAAAGCAACATCTGACACCTATTCACACGCCCCCCATCCCCTAGCAATTCATACCATATACTAACATTTCTGTCTTTTCTCTCACCAGAGCCCCACACAAGCATGGTCGGCGGGCTGTCTCATTGACCTGTACATGGACGCAATGGAGGAGCAAGAGGCGGAGCCGAGCAAGTAGGCGGAAACGGAATCGCGGAAAGCATCATGATGGCAAAGCGCATATCGTGAGAAGCAAATACGACCGTGCATTTGGAATTACATAACCCACCAGAAATTGATTTTTTTTTATGATTCAAGTTTAGGATCTTAGTAAATTACTATTTACGCATTTACGTTAAAGCCACGGGAAACGGCACCGCCCGAGCACCAAAGTTTAATCTGACACGTCATGTGGCTGGGATCTAGCTTGAGGCCTAGAAAAAATTTGATTCGTCTTTTCTATATCAAAAAGAATATACTATATCTCCCGCTGGCTCGGTTCAGGGGAAGAGATGCAAAATGTTCAAGGCTACATCGTAGCAAAATGCAAAAAGCATGCAGCATGTTTTCCACTATGCCAACCCATGTATCGCCCCGAATGCTTTCTAATTGTTGCGTCAGCATAACGCGAGTGTCCCCAAGAAACGCCGGTCCCTCAGAAACGCCACCAAAGGATATATGATGCAAGTGAAAACCCAGGTCCAAAAAAAAAAAACCACGCAAGCCACTAAACGCGTCATGGTGCGACAGATAGAAAATTTTGACAACCTAAAATCACGTCCGTGATTCAGAATAAAAATTTTCATCATGAGCCGATCTCGGTCGATCCCATGATTTGTTTCGTGGCAAGTCGTGGATGCGCAATAAAAATATGTAGTCCTTTTCCCGATGCCAATGTGATGGATATCCTCCAAAATCAAATAAACATAACCAAGAAAGCTGGTGTAGAAGAGCGGCCGTAGCTGTTGGCAGAGATGCAGATTTCCCTCATGTGGGATTCGTTTGGTCATAGATTCGTTGTCGCTTCCGGTAAAAAATTAAAAAACTGTGAAACAAAAGAAAGGAGATTGTCGGAAGCGAGAATATGTGGCGATTTTATGTGCGCTCTTTGACGATCCAGCGCTTCTTGTCCTTCTTGGCGGGCTTCTCAGCAGCAGCAGCAGCAGATGAAGCCGGGGCGCCTGCGGTCAGGACCGCGTGCGAGTTGCGTTGAGAATCGTAGCCAGCGGGGGCAGGGTCGGGGGCTTCTGATCCAGATCCTACGCCGGGACCCCAGGATGGGTGCGAAACGGAACCAGATTGCTTCTGCCCAAGCGATGTTTGGCGATCTCTCTTGCGAATGTAGCGACGGCGCCAGATGCAAGCGCCAATCCAAATACCTGTAATTCCGACAACAAGAATGACAAGCATGATCACCCATTTCCAGTGGTTGGAGAGCCTTAGCATAGTTAGTAATAGGTACGTCGGAGTGAAAGAGGACAGGAAGCCTACCAATCACCGCCACCACCTGAAGCCTTGGCAGTGGCTGTAGCCGTAGCGCTGGATTCATCATTACTGTCCGCGTTTTGCTTGTTGTTGGTATCGACGCTGCAGATGCTCTGGAACCACTTTGCGATGGAAGACAGGCCGTCGGTCGCACATGCATCGTCACAGACGCCGGTAACCTGGGATGAGAATGCTGTCACAGCCGTGTTGGCGCAGAAACAGGAGGTGAAAGCAGTTGAGCCTAGGGTCGCATCGACGGCGGGAGGAACACATCCGCCGTTGGCATCGTAGAGAGGGCCACAAGCAGTTGCGCAGGTAGGAAGAACCTGAGTGTTGGTGAAGGGCACAATCGTCGTACTTGGTTGAGCTACATGAGACGCAGAGCGTTAGTCGGAAAATCTGAAACAAACAGTAGCTTGAGGCGACACCAGGGGGACATACCCATCTTGACGGTTCAGGCGGTGATGATGTTTGGAGGTCTAAAACTGTGCAAGAGAGATTCTTGTCCTGGCAGTGAAGAACAGGGTACTTGCGAATGCGAGAGCGAAAGGGCTGCTTCGTCACTGATGGATGTGCTATGCCCGGATCCGGATGGCTGGGGAAATCGGCGTCGGGTTCGTGTGCGCTGTCAAAAGTAAAGGCGCGGAAAGCGGTACCGTATGCCAGTGGTGTCGTCACTGGATCCCTCCACGATCGGATCAGCTAGTGCAGTGTTCCCCAAGCTCAGGCGTATGCGTCTCGTCGATGAATCAACAGGAAGAATCGATGTGGTATCGCAGCGCTGGTTGATCAAGGTTTCAGCAGGCGGGAAGGTTTTGGGTGGTTGGTGGCTCTTTGTGTTGAATTGCCCAGTTGTTGGCTGGCGGAGCGCGGGCGGCAAGTGAAACGCAGGCGAGAAATGCAGCAGACGTTGCAAGCGAACGGATTTGTGTGGTGAAAGCGTAAGCTTCGGCGGAGCTGGCGAGCGAGCGTCTTTAGGCTGGGGCGGAATTATGGGTCTGCTTGACGGGATAGCCTTGGGAACAGAACACGCAGACGAAGAACAGAGCACGGCCGAGGGCGCAAGCGAAGGACGCTGGTGAGAGGACGGCGACGGTTATGGCGAGGTTGAAGAGATCGAGGATGCGAAGAGCAGGAGGAGCGACAGGCAGGAGGAATTAGAGAAGGGGCCGTGGCGTTTGTTTTTGCCCCCGGGACAGGAAGGCACAAGGCACGAGGCACGAGAGAGAATGAATGTGTAAGCGGGCAAGAATGAAGGGGGTGGGGAAAGTGCGTGGAATTGGACTCGAGCAGGCCAGAAGCAACAAGGGAATGAGGGCGGACGGATTGATTTTGGGTGGCAGGCGACGAGAGATGTCTCAGGACGCTATTTACAGGTTCTACCCCAGCATCCCAGCATCCCAGCATCCCAGACAACAGACAGGGCCGATACCTGGCCATGTTGACGGGTACGTACCGCCTAGGAATGGCATGGGGGCTCGGAGCACGGAGCAAGGAGCATGGGCGGGTGGGAGTCTACGTGTGTGCGTCGCGCGGTGAGTGGTGCGTTTGTGCTGGCGAGAGATGTGGGCGTGACCAAACAGGCTGAACGGGCTTTAGATGCTGGACAGACCGACAAGGGCGGCTGCGTAGTGGGTGGCCGCTGGCCGCTGGAGGGCCGCTGAGAGAAGGAAAAAAAGAGGCAAGAAAAAAACCATGCGCCGCACTGGCTAGGCCCATCTCGTCTCACTGAGAGTTGGGCGCGTATGCGGTTCAGGTCGGGATGTAGCTGCAGGCCGCCAAGGTACCTCGGGGCGGGGTATCGGTTGAGTCACATCCGAAAGCTGCGCAGGCACCTCTTGGCGCCCTTGGCGCCCAAGGGGAACTCCGGACGAGGAGGGGCCAGTACCCAGAGTCTAAGTACCTGCCAGGCCTCTGGCACCTGCTTTTTCACAAGCCAGCTCCAAGCCTCCCGCTCTGGGGCTTCCTTTTGGGACACGCAACCGCCTGAGCACCGCTGCGGGCTCTGGATGCGATTCCTTGCTGGGGTTAGGTGCGGTGGCGCCTTTCAACTTTCAGTGAATCCCAGCGTCATTCATGCATCGACAACCAGGCTGCATTGTTGCAACTAACAGCTGTCTAACGCGACGCGCCTCTCCAGCAATCGTTGCCGCAGGGGGAAGATCACGTCGATCAGTCGCTCCCTCCTCGTCTCATCGTCGATGCAGAGCGGGTGAGCGACACCCTGACAGGCAGCTTGTTTAGGTCACACACGTTTCTTTGTTTGCTTATGGCGTCCGGTCTCGTCCACCAAGTGACGCCCGAGGTGGGCGCGCCTTGCTTTGCCTTGTCTAAGAGAGTCTCGGCTAAGGACCTGCTCGGGTAAGGGGCCAGAGACCATACGGATACGTGTGTCTCATTTTGCTTCCCAACTCTACCTGCGATGTGGTATTGACCCTCCACCTGCCGGGAATTCTCTCAATCTCGTACGGAATGAGCCAAAGAAAACGCCCGACGGCAGATTATACTGGACACCCCGTATTCCATCTATTAGCAACTCGCCATGTCAATCTTTTTTGCCCAGAGCTCTGTCGTGGGGGAGAAAAAAAAAATTCGACCCATTGGAGCAGCGCGAGGGTCCGGACCAGGCTTGTCTGGCCAGGATGCGATTTCCAGCAAGATGGCATCCATTGCTGTTGCCAGTCCGTGGTTCACAACGGCATGGGACGCTTTGCCCGGCCTTCACCGAAAGCCAGAGACGCATTTGAGCCACGCTACGGGGAACCAATCCGACGCCGACCCAATTTCAGCGACGCCATGAAGCTCTCCCGGGCACCAGCCTCTAGTGCCAGAGCGGGCAATGCAAGCTTAACGGAGTGAGATTAGAGCCCTCGTATCACGACGATCACTGTCATTCAGTTCTCAAGTCGCTGCGTGCGATATGGCCCAAAAGAATGAGGTGAGCAACGTCGCATACCGTTCTAGACCCACCCATGGCTATAATAAGACCGCCCATTGGCTGGAAATTCGGTTTGTCCGCCGCAATTTCCGACATCTCAAGGTTTTTGCTGCAGCATGGTCGAAGTAGGTAAGGCAGAAGAAAGGTACCTCCGGAAGCACACAATTACCTAGGGCAGCAGGGTACCTTTTAGGGGATGCAGTCGCTGGAGACGATACTTTTTCCCTGTTGCTTCTAGTCTGGTCTGCCATCGACAGCCCCAAAGAAAATGCAGCTCCGGGGGAACCGTTTGGCTACAGCTGTGAACCAAGTCAACGGCCAAACATGGATCTCTGCTGCAATCTATTTACCACACACACATGCTTCATCAGAGGTACACGCGTCCGATCACCATCCCTCAGCCAGTTTGCTTCTTTTCGTCTCATTTGTCCCTGAATTTACCCGGCTGGTCCCGCATCGTGCATTTTTCCCCCGCCTTGTTTGTCTGCATCTTCAGGGGGCTGACTCTGAACAACGTGCCTTGTGACTTGCATCACAACCCTCTCAACAAAGGCCAACTCCAGCATAGAGGAAAAAGAAACCCGGCACAAAGGGCATCACTCGAGCCCGCGACCACCGGCCGCTAAACGCTCAAAAATGGGCTCGACCCGCCGTTGGCCCGCTCTGGCAAGGGCGGCCTGTCGCCCAGTGGGGAGTTATTGATCGAGTGACGAAGACAGAAGCTGCTTGCTAGCTGGGGTGCCGGCCAGAGTCCCTGGTGCAGGCCGATCGTGCACTGGAAATAGTCTCAGTCCCTCCAAGAAAGAGCATGGGATAGCGAGCCGCTAGCTTCTAGACCTAATGTTGCCAATGTAAAAAGACTGCGTAGGTAGCATTAGCCATCGGCTGACCAGGCCCGCGAGAACCGATCAGTTGGGACGCCTGAGCGATCGGCGTCGTGGATGTTGAGTCTAGGGAAGGTGACATTGTCAACTGAGGCACGGAGAATCATCATTTCTTGTCCAGCCTCGTGTTCGCGCCACGACCATATACACATACATACATAGCCCCATCCTTTGTCTTGGCTCCTCTGGCCTCATACCTGTCAGACTACGCAGATGTCTTGCCCAGACTGCTCGGCCTCGCAGATATCCGGTACTTGCAAAAGTCTAGCGCTGAGCAGATCTCTTGGCGACCAGACGCCAAGTCGGCCCTTGTTGCCCTAGACGATGATCGATATTCAAGTTTGAGCAGTGTCGAATCTTAATTTGCATCTCTTCACGATATTTCAGGAGGTAAGAGGTAAATGATGCGGCTTATCCGTCGTGTGCCTATGTTCAACTCATTCTCTCTTCGATTTTGAAGCTATGAATACGAGGCTGCCAATACTCCGTGGAGCTTTAGCCAAAGGTTCCAAAACACATGGAGCCTCGTTTCCGATTCAATTTCTTTTCTCTTCTTTTCCCTCTGGAGTGCTTGGCGATTGATAATCGCCGCCGTCATACCTGCGATTGGAAACAAAACATCCGTGCTGAAATGCCACCCCTTGACCAGCTTGCATTCTCGAACAGCATCGTAGCGTGCAACTCCCATGTGACTACTTCTTACATGACGACCTGTTTCTATGCTTCTTATCCATAACCCCAGAGCTTTTGCTTTTCTCTGTCTTCCCATCTTGCTTCTTCTTCGTAGCGCCTTCTTGCTTTTGGTCTTCCTCGCTGCCGGAGCCCTGAGTGGCAGTGCTCGTCAAGGCCCTTTCCACATGTGCGCATGCCGTTATTTGATGCCGTGGCACGCTCGCAGACAGCCCGTCAAACGGTGCGTCTACGTCAGTAAGAAAACGGGCCATGGCCCATGACGTCTGCAAACCGGCTGCCTCCCCTCTAGATGAAGCAGAAACGTCCGGGCGCTCTGTTGTGTTTGAGGCAGAATGGGGAACCGCGGTCTGGACTGCAGCCACAGACTTGCCGCGGTGGGTATTTTTGACAGTGCTTGATGTGGTTCGTCCCATTGTTTCGATAAACTATCGATGTTTCAAAGGTATTTTGTTTTGGTGGCAATGATGTTTCAACGAGAGCTTCTATTTGCTCGCTCTAAAGGTTGCATCTAGTCGAGACACTCGGGTTCTAACAATAGCCCACTTTCTCGGGCTCGCATCCGCAATTTATAGCATTCTACTTTCCCCAGCTTCTTATTCTCACCAATCCCGAGACGTCCCATCTGCAGTTTCACCAATCGACCAGCTCCTATCTTTAGTCGGTCCATCCTAGAAGATCAATTGGGTGACTTTCTCCCTCTTGCGAGCCGTCCAACCCAGCTCCTGCCGGGTAACCATGGCCATGCAAGACGTTGAATCCGTCAATTGCTCCCAGCGTTGTGCGTTGGTGGCTTGAAACAGTCCCCCACTTGGCGCTCTCGGTGGCTGCTGAAGACGTTGGCAAGTCCTGTTCCTAGACTTCATCGCCGGCCAATCCACTGAGCTTGGACTTAGCCTTAACCCAAGCTATCGTCCATAGAACCAATTTATGCTTCTTCCGTATACACATTAGACACCGCTTGAGACGAATTCATGCACAGTAACTTGAGATGGCAAAGTTCTGATGCCAACTACTGTCTCACTATTCTTCTCATGCAAACCAGGCACATGTTATGTAGCACAAAATGGCCTGCCGACTGGATACCTGCAAATAATGACGATTGAGACACGCCAAAAAATAATTCATTGAGCCTATTCTGTGGCACTGAAAGGTCAAGCCCTTTACCATGAGAGCTGCTTACGCCTTCCCAACAACCCCAATAAGCCGTCCCGCCCCATGGCCCTCCACTGACTGGGCTGCCATCAGCTATCGTGTAACCGTGGAACCACACCGAAGACGCCTCAAACCCTTGACTGGCAGGCGAGAATCCGCAGCCCCGTGATACTTGATTGGCAGGGGGGCAGGCCGAATCTTGTGGTGCTCTGCAGGCGGACGCTTGCAGCCGATCGACGCTGAAGCCCGGGTGATTGGCTTGTCCGGAGTCGGGTTCCATCCGACTCTACACTACGCAATAGAGCTGGCCGGAGCCCTCGCCCCGAAGCTGTTACTTCTCGTGGGTATCACAACGGGCGAGTGGCTGCTCATTATTGGTCTTCCTGCTCCCAACGTCCTCCATTCCCACCTGCCAGCGCCCCAACTGTCACGATAATGCAGGGGCGCCACAAAATGGAGACGTTGAAACGGTGCGGATTTGCCCAGTTTACTCGCACAAGGAGTGAAACACGTAGGTGCGTCCGGGTGTCCCGATGGATGGAAAGAGAAGCTCGCTCCGGCCTCTGTATACGTCGTCCTACCCACTGACAGTTTCATCAGTTGAATACGGGGGTGGCAAGCTGAGCGTTTTTTTTTTTTTTTTTTTTTAGCCTGTGGCATATGTAGCGTATGTTCTAGTAAGGATTGTTCTTGGAGAGAAGTTATGAGTGCTTGGAGATATAGCGATGATATTAAAGCCTAGGCGATACAGAGGCTCCTCTTCCAGCTCCCGGGCAAGGTATAGGTTTTCTTATATTGCTGCCAGAGTCTTGCACCTATGTAGCTCTTTATAACATGGTATGGAGCTCGCGGTACCCTACATTGACTTCGAAACGTTACAAAACATCAGGCCGGCTCCACTCCGACACGCCGACCAAAGGTGGGCACCGAACTATAGTCCGACGTGCCACCTCCACGACATTTGCTAAATGGTACCATTTATCATGCTTTTTTACGTCTCTAAACGGCATCTTCATGCTATCCGCGGTCATGTTGGTAGTTCTGTCAAGCGGGGATGCAGTTCCCGGATGCGAAACACAACAGAGAACCTCACTGACCTTGGATTGGAGTAGCTAGAAACTCAGTGCGTTGTCCCTGATGGAATTCACCAAGCAAAATATTATTCTTCAAAATTTGTGAAAAATTTGTGTAATTTCTTTATTTCAGTGCTCAGAGGGCAAGTTTATTTGGCTAGAGTCTGGGCATTCGCCAGAGTAATGTGAGTATAGGGTAGGGGTCCAGATCTCGACTTGATAACTTGGCATGAATAGAGAGGCCCAAATACATAATGGATTAAACTCGGTGAACCAATACTATGCGCATAAATAAACACGGAGAGTTCGGCGCCCTGCGGCAATACGATGCCTCTACCCGAGTAGGGCAGTCCCACATTGCGTCAATCATCCAAGCATCTAACCTGAGGCGTGGTATCATGGCATGGAGCTACCGACAGTTTGGCGTTTTACGCCCGTGGCTGGTATTGTTCTTAGTCGTTGTGGTACCTTTCTATTATTTAGCCGAGTGATGGAGGGTATCACAGGAGAATTCGCAACGTACTCATATAACGGTTTCATGGAGCCTACTTCCGGCTAGACTTGCTTTGGGAGTCCTTCTTAGACTTTCCACCCCGGCGGGATTTTTCGCGGCTGGAGCCTTCACGCTGTTGTTCGGAAGGCCGAATGCCTTGATCTGCACGTGTGCTGGTGTGTTGTTGGCTCAAGTAGTCTTGTTGGTGTTGGTGTTGCTGCTGGTATCCGGCGTAAGCTCCAGCATGGTGGAGCTGATCTTGAGGCTGGTATTGAGATTGGTATTGCCGCTGGCCAGGCCAATGTTCTGCTGAACTAGGCGGTGCATGAAACATCGCGATTCCGTCCCACGGCTCCTCTGGACCAAGCTGTCGCACGAACTGCCCTAAGTCCTGGGGATTGGAGGATGTGGGTGCTGTGGATGGGTGACGACGCTGGACTCCAAGCCATTCGTTGGCATCCAAGGTAGGGGCCTGACCGGCTGAATTATCTGTGTTAATGGAGGGTCTAGAGCTAGTCATGATGAATTTAATAGAACAATGACGTGGGTATGAGAGTGAAGAAAATGTTCCATGCCTGATAAGAAAAAGAGAGGGAACGACCCCTCTTTATGCGTGAGCTCGTGAAGGCATAATGAGGTGGCCACACGCAGGAGACAAATATCCGCCCCTCAAAGAAAGCAAGTTGATTTGAGGTGCGATGATGAGCCCCTGTCTGGTACAAAGGGCGGTAGGGCTGGGGAGGAGTGGCTTGGAGCAACGACCAAAGACAGGGCGCCGAGCTACAATTGGGCATGACAACTGCTGAACGAGAATGTGCCTAAAGGCTTGCAGTTGAAAATGTGCAGAGTGGTTTCAGCTTTCCCTATTCACCCCCCTCGAGTCGTTGGACAGTGGTGTTTCGGGGTGGTGTCGCCCTGTCTTGCTCGGATGCCCGGCCATTGTGCACGTTGGTGGCCACTCGGCAGTAGGCAAAAGAGGAGGTGGCAAGCGATTGCCAACTCAATGGCGTGCCTACCCCCAGTTGGAGAGACAGGCGCGTGTCTGAGTCTGCAATATTTCATGGGACGACTTTGCTTCGGGGATCCGCACACCGCTGCAGGCAGGGCGAGTCACATCTGAGCGGGGGTGAGGGAGGTGCCCGTGGCGAGTGGTCCAAGGTCGGAGAGGTAGGATACTTGAGCCTATTTTGATTTGAGACGGGGATATCAGGTTGAGTCAGTTTCTTTTTCGTCTGCTAAACCCGCGTAGGGACGATAAAAGTCGGCTACCTCGAGCGCAATGACGTGCTATTGCACTGCAACCCGGCTATCAAGAGATGGATATTGAAATAAAGCTGAAGTACGAAATATGGACCCTGATTGACCACGCACGGGTTTTGTCCCGCCGGGTGCGCGCCGAAGAGGTGTGGTCCCGGGGAAGTGCAGGACCTGCAGCCAAACAAGACATCTGTTACTCCCCGTGTTGCCGGCAGGATCTCAGAGTCATGTCTTCCTTCAAGTCTCCGAGGGACAAGTCTGCTTGGGCACACTTGTGGCCACGCGTTCTTCGCATCTGTGCTCAGCTCCTGTGACTCGGTTCGATAACGTCAGACGAGTGATGGAAGGAAGAACTGGCCGTGTGCTGGCCATTTTGCCACATGATGATTGCCTTGTCTCGGGGGAATGGTTCGCATTTGAAGAGATGGGGTCTGTCTAATTAGGTGCTGAGAACCAGGGGGTGGTTTGAACTAGTTGGCAGGGCTGAATCTCAACCAAATCTAGAAAAAATGCATATGGCGAACCTGATATCGCGCGGAGATGACAGCGAAACGGCAATGTTTCCTCGCCGTCGTCCGGCCTGAGACGTCCTGGTGCCGCGAGGCACGTTGATGTGAGACTACTTCTGTTTTGGGTAATGGCGTGGGGATGTAATTTTCGTCCTGAGTGCTTAGTTTTCTACTTTGACGCAAGGCGTTCTGCTCTGATCGAAAACCAGTGTGCGAGTCGGACACATATACACTTTGATGCAATCAGTACGTAGACTAACGTGTCAGTAGAAAAAAAAGACGCGGTATCTCGTTAGGTTGGCGGAGAATAGCACTCCTTCTTGATATCATTCCAAGACCATTGCCGCCGCTGCCGACGACTATTCGCCCCCACAAGAAAGTCATGAGGGGATTTGGCCCCCAAAAAGGAGTGCTTTGCGACATATTAATCTGCAAGCTGACGCCACAATATATGGAATTCTCCCATCTTGCATGTAGAATTCGATCATGATGGAAATGTTCTGGTTGCTTTGTTTTGGTCTCGTCTCGTTTCTCCCTGCTTAGCTCAGACCGACGTTTTGCAAACTCGTATCATTTTTTTCAGCTCTGGGAAAGCCACGCGAGAGCTGATGTGAAACATGGAACGAATCACAGACAAGCTTGCCGGATAGGGTGCGCATGTGGTGAGGTCACCAAAATTGACTGCTAATTCTTAAACAATTCTCAAACAGCACGCACAGCGGGATGACGGACAGCTCGTGGATGCATGTTTTTGAAGCCCGTGCTGAGACCAAATATCCGGAGGCGTCCTGATGATCTGATAGTACTGTACATCGCATTTGAAGCACCGGACAAGCAACCAAGTCATCGCTAATGGCATTCCGGTAGACTAACCAGCAGCTGGACCACAGGTGGGACGGTGCTGACGCTTACGCCACTACACCATAAAATAACGGGGGCATCGTGTTTGGCCGAGGCAAAAGAGCTTCAATAATAGCCATCTGTCGTGATTTGCCATCGACCCCAAGCTGGGTCTCGAAGCATGCTTTTCATGACCAATGATTGTATTGGGATGGTGCAACTGTGGCATTTGAGCTGAGCTCAGCATGAGGTGGGAATTTTTTTGAGGCAAAGAATACGAGATTATGTGAAAATTGAAGGTCGGGTAATTTGTCACGGCTTCAAAAAAGTCATGTTGAGTTAGGGATCAAGAAATTCAGTGACGGATGCTCATGAAGTCGTTCGTACACGGGTACAGTGCGGGGGACCCATTAATTCTGGTTCAAAGCCATGCCCGCTGAGATGCGCTAACCTAAACCCACGTGCATTGTTCCTGCTGCCTTGCGGAGCAGCTAAGAGATTATCCTCTCCTACTTTTTGGAAGGGTTCATGTGGAGAAAAAAAAAAAGATAGGGGCATCTCGTTAACTATTTAGAATGCAGCCGAGTCTTCACTTTGGCATCAAGGCGGCATCCCTGGTTTGTCGGTCAAGCTCTCGTCCTGCGAGTCAGGGAAGCATGGCATCCGCGAATGATGCGAAAAGGCGGCCTGATGGGCCTCCTGTTTTGGGATAGTTCTTACTAGGATTTAATGCTATGCACGGCACTCATCACCAAATGCTAGCGGTTGATGCCCAAGAACGCTGACGATATGGCCCGTGCACACCCATACGTCACTCAAGTCACGCAGCCGCCTGCAGCGGTACAGCCACACCACGAAGCTCAAGCTCAAGCTCACCGAGTCCAGCCAGCCTCCAGCTTCAACACCGACACCATCGATTCGCAACGCGCCCTGAATACGTCGCGAGGGCTGCGCTGCTGCTTATAATGGAACCAGAAGCCCCCGAGGTCTGCGACTGGGAAGAATTCGTCCGGCCCTCGAACGACAAGAGCCTGCAGGTCCAGCTTGTTCTCTCCCTCGTCATTGGCCTCGGCGCCTTCTTCACCTTCTGCGTACGTGCATCACGTCTGCATTCCTCGGGAACTTGCCGCGGTAGAGCGCATGCTGACACATCGACCCAGATCCTTCGCCCACGATGGCCTGGCCTGTATGCGGCCCGCAAACGCCGCCGAGACCGTACCAGCAACCTCCCCACGCTTTCCGATTCGGCCTTTGGATGGATCCCCCAACTATACAAGGTGACTGAGGAGCAGGTGCTGGCGTCAGCGGGACTAGATGCATTTGTGGTAGGTGAGAGATACAGGGCTGCATACAACCGCCTACGGGTGTCGGCCCATGTCAACAAACGCCGGCTGACCGCATTAGTTCTTGGCTTTTTTCAAGATGGCTATCCGCCTGTTCGCCATCATGGCGTTTCTCGCTACCGTTGTCCTGTGGCCAATCAACACGTCCTACCGCGACTTCAGATTCGACTTTGGCGGAAACCACACCCAATATACTGCCGGAGTCAACTATTTTTTCGATGAGTCGGGGCAGATCCAGTTTGTGACCGACTTCGACCCGACTGGTGAAAATGGGAAGAAGGACAAAGGAATAAAGTATCTATGGTCGTATGTTGTATTTACGTACCTCTTTGTTCTCTTGACCATCTACTTTGTCAACTGGGAAACATTTCGAATCATCCGTTATCGTCAAAACTACCTGGGGTCTCAGTCTACCGTCACAGACCGGACCTTTCGATTGACTGGAATTCCATCTGACCTACGATCGGAAGACAAGATTAAATCTCTCATTGAAAAATTGAACATCGGCAATGTTGAGTCCGTCAACCTTTGCCGAAACTGGAGGGATTTGGATGATTTGATGGCGCTGAGGGACAAAACCTTGAGAAATCTCGAGAGTTGTTGGGCACAGCACCTCAATTATCGGGGCGCCTCTAAACGAAGCGGGTCAGGAATTTATCGAGGAACTCCTAGCTCGAGCGACTCGCAGAGACTTGATACGGATGAAGAATTTGGAGAAAGTGGACACCTTTTGGACTCCGATGTTGATCAGGCGGATTGGGGCGAGCAAGGGACAAGACCCCAGATAAGGCTTCGTTATGGTTTTCTCGGAATCCGGTTTCGCAACGTTGATGCGATCGATTACTACGAAGAAAAGCTTCGAAGACTGGATGAAAGGGTTTACGAGGCTCGCAAGAAGACATACAAACCGACTGACACGGCCATTGTTACTATGGACTCAGTCGCCTCTTGCCAAATGCTTACTCAGGCAAGGATAGATCCTCGTCCCGGCCAATTGTTGACCAAACCGACACCCGCCCCGTCCGATCTCATCTGGAGAAACACCTATGCTCCCCGTGGCCTCCGCCGACTCAAGTCCTGGGCGGTGACCATCTTCATCACCATTCTGACCCTCGTCTGGATTTTCCCGACCGCCGCCCTCGCCTCTTTGATGAGTATATGTACGATTAAGAGGGTGGTCCCCCAGTTTGCCGAATGGCTGCAAGACCACGCCATCATACACTCACTATTTCAGAACGGTGTCCCTACCCTTGTGGTATCACTGCTCAACGTTGCTGTACCGTATTTGTACGACTGGCTTTCAAATTGTCAGGGGATGATTTCCCAGGGCGACGTTGAATTATCCGTCGTTTCTAAAAACTTCTTCTTTACATTCTTCAATACGTTTTTCGTCTTTGCCGTGTCGAGAACCGGGTTGGATTTCTGGAGCGTTTTGTCTGGTTTCCTCAAAGACACAAGCCAGATCCCTAAAGCCATTGCCGGCGATGTGGACCAACTCTCCATCTTCTACACATCCTTCATTATGCTGCAGGGAATTGGCCTAATGCCATTCAGAATACTGGAGGTTGGAAGCGTGTTCCTCTACCCTTTCTCGCGCATGATGTCAAGGACACCGCGCGACTTTGCCGAGCTGAAGCAACCTCCCATTTTTCAATATGGCTTCTACTTGCCCACGGCTCTGCTCGTGTTTAACCTGTGTTTGATCTACAGCGTTCTGACATCGGGATTTGCCATCCTGATTGTTGGCACAATCTACTTCGCCCTGGGGCACTTTACCTTCAAGTATATGGTGCTCTATGCAATGGACCAGCCCCAGCATGCCACAGGTGGTGCGTGGCGCATAATATGCCAACGGATCATAATCGGCCTTGTTGTTTTTGAGATTGTCATGTTTGGGCAGATTGCTTTGCTCAAGGCCTTTGTGCAATCCGTTGTAATCTTGCCACTTCTCCCTTTTACCATCTGGTACAGCTACTACATCAAGCAACGGTTTGACCCCCTTACCAAGTACATTGCCCTGCGCGCAATCAAAATGGATGAGGAGTCGGAGGAGGCCATCTCGGATGAGCCGTCTGACGAAGAAGGCCTGCGGCCACCCGGAGGCGTCCTGCGACGAGGCAGCACTCTTGATGAAGATAAGGAGCAGGGCTTGAAATTCGTCAACCCGAGCCTAGTAGCACCGTATGTAACGCCGTTCCTGCGCAAAAAGCAAATACTGATCGGACAGCAGATTACAGCAACCCTGGATCTACAAAGACCCACCTCCGGTTGTACCCGACGACGTAACAGAAGCGAGCGAAGATCGAGATCCACCCATTCTTTCTGGCGCTGACAGTAGCCTTGGGATTGGATATGCTAATGTATGGGGAGACTCTGGTAGCGAAACTAATGTCTGATGATTGAGTGGGCTTGATGCATTTTAACGGCGCCTGGTTGTGGATTAACAATGGAGTTGATGTGGACATTGCTAGACCGTATATTTAATGTTTCTTTTCTTCAATGACAGCATCCATGACGGCCTTGCCTTCTCCGAGCGCGTGGCTGGACTCCACATCAAAATCGTACATAGCAAGAACGACCCAACCTGAGCATAGTGTGACTGGACCCTGACCGAGGTTTCCGGGCTACTTGGATTTACTCTTCTACATTTCTCATCAGCTCATCCTCCTTACCACGGTCTATGTACGTCTTATTATTCCTATATGCAAACCCCCAGTCTCCGTTTTGGAGACTGAATTCGAGACGTCCCTGCACATCCGTCAAAAGGGGTGTTGGGGGCGGTACCTACAAGAGCAAAGGGTGGTTCAGCTGAAACGATCCCACGAAGCACCTCGTTAGATTGTTGCTACTGGATCGTCCGTTCCCAATAGCGAGGGGGGCCCATCGATTCAGGACCTTGTGAATTTTCCGAAATGCAAAACATGATGGGTAGCGGCCCCATCAATGCGTTGCAGGTGGATGGTAAGCCATGATGCGCACCTGCGAGGCACATGGTGGGAACTGACGATTTCAGTCCAACCCAGCTCGATGCGGCTGCCCAATGAAACGATTCAACAGATATACCTTTTGCTATCCCCACAAGACTACAACTCAGCTCGCCATACGTGTCGCTCATGGTTCCTAGCCAGCATCAACCGTGGCGTCCTGGTCCGCATGCTGAAGAGGGGCGGGTGGTGGAGCAGCATCCTCCAGATCATGACTCCCCTGAACATAACACGACTTTTCAGTCTCAATCAGGAGAGAGTAATGAGCAAATGGATATCGAGAGAATGCAAACTATCCGACCCGACAAAGAGCGCATTTAAACAAGTGGGATACACGGATTTCAGTGGACTTGTGCCGGGAACCACGGTTGGAGCTGTGCATGGGGCCCTCGTCTTTACGGGCAGCCTCTGCGGACGATTTCTTCTGGCCACGCACGGCCGGAACGTCTACGTCTATGAATTGAACCATGTCTGCTCTGGCCTAGGCTCCGAATGGTCCATCCCTCTGCGGCCGAGAAAGACGAGGCCTCTGGGAATCCCCCGCCCAGTGACCGTGGTGACTTGCCCACGCCCGGTCATTGCCTGCAGCATGGACACATCAGCACGCAAGCATGCTATCGCCATCCTGATGCAAGGTAGAACAGGAATGCTCTACAACATCGTGGCTGACGGGGTTGCAGCACGCAAGACGACATCGGCCAATGCGTGCAACAAAGGGTCGGACCCGAGCCTATCCACCTCGAAGACACTTACAACCCCTGTCTGTATCTGCCAGGACAGCCCTGTAACCCAGGCGCCTCCTATTAAAGAAGGCCCACGATCAATTTATAGCAACGTTTGCCATGCTGATGATCCCCCTCGCTCGGTTGCCATTTGTGCCCAGCGAAATTGTGTAGCATTTGGGTGCACCTCAGGCATCGAACTTCACTGGGTGGACGCTTTGACAAGCCAGAACCTGAGCAGGATGTTTCCGCTGGCATCGCCAAGTGACTACCTCTACTTTCTTCCAGAACGAAGAGGAGTTGACGAAGAAGGAAAACTACGATTGATCAGCTCTGCTACTGCTCTCGGAAACGTCTTCGGCCCAGCCGGGACCTTGTTTCCAGGTTTTGAGGCCCGTTTCAGCCGCCCTGGTGGCAGCGGAGTTGTTTCGGTAATGGGCGTGACGACGGAGGGGATAAGCGTTCACGATGTTCATGCAGGCGGCGATTGGGCATCTCAGAGGGCGTGCTTGAGATCCCGCGACGTGCTCGGGCAGCGGTTGGCTCACGGCAATGGCTGGCACAAGGTCTCTGCCACCAGCGTAGATCACTACAGAGCGGTGCCTCTGAGCGATGGCCATCACATCCTCTTCACTGATCCCAAAACGGGAAACCTCGGTCTGGGGACAGATGCGTCTGTCGGGCCCGTGAACAGGCTTATTCGCAAGGTGTGGCTCCGCCCTCCCGCAGCCGCGTCGGCTCCATCGCCCATACTCTACACTGCTGGCGCAGACACACGGCATGGGGTCCGCGTTGCAGCCACATTTTCCATCGGCGGTGGAGATCACGTTTGCATTAGGCCAGATGGGGTTACCGCCAACAAGGGAGACCCACAGCGGAGCGACAAGGCCGACAGACAGATTGTTGTCTTTTACACGATTCCGCCGGACGTGTTCCACGACACCTCTGCGGCGGCTGAGGATGAGGGAGACGAGAGGCTGGCGGAATGGGTCAGCTGGAGGCCCGAGGACCACTACCGCGAAATCAACATCTTTGACCGCCCCTTTCACAACAGCGCAGTGTATCCCCTGGAGATTCAAGGCCAGCCGGTGGCCATCTGTGGCAACCTGGTGGAGCTTGTTCTGGACTCTGGACCGGACATGGTTATTTGGGGGTTCAGTGCTGAGGGATGGGCTCGCGCGTGGAGCATGGATGCTGGGCAGCAGGTTGCACGCCTCTCGCATGCCGCCATCCAACGGGACGGGAGCATCAGGCATGTTGACGCTGATGATAACATTGTCATGGTCGGAGTGGAGCCTGCTGATAGGCCAGAGCCCGACGATGCGACTTGCCACGGGTTCAACAGGGTCGAGGGTGCAGGGTCGCTTTGGGGACCAATGTGGAATCCTGCAGGACGATAGCAACGACTAATGGCGGGATGGGAAGGAAATCGTCAGAGCGGAACCGTGAGCGTGGAGGTAGTGGAGGAATTAGGTGGTATTACGAGGATGGATGTGGAGTTCTCTTAGGGCTACGAGGTGGTCAAGGGGGAGGGAGGTGAGGACGACGAAGACGAGAATGGACAGAGTGGATAAGAGGAGGATGCATGCGAACAGTCTTTGATAACAACCTTAGCCCTAGTATGCAGCCTATTCATTACCGTGGTTATTACCGCCCGCTGAGCAGACGCCTCCCCCTGTTGGTTTTTGTCACGGCTAAGAGCTTAGCGTCAGCCTGGAAGCTGATGGTCGCGTTCCGATGCCGGCCCTGCCGCCACCACGGTGTGTAAGACCCCACTTCGGCGCCGTTAGTGGGCCCCATTGAATTTTTTCGTGCTCCGTGACCCGGTCCGCTCCGGTCGGCGAAGCCTCCACTCTGCGGTGAGCAGCGTCAAATGCCGTCGACGGCATCGGCACAGCGCGAAGCCTCAAGACGCAGCGGTTGCAGGACAGAAGTAAGGCCGCAGGGAAGGAACGCACGCGTGTGGGATTTTGCGTCTGGATCTCAGATATGCCTGCGCGTAATCTCCTGTAACAGCACCTGGGTGACTGGAATCGGTAAAAGGAAAAAAATAATAACTGGGGCATGCGCGGCCCAAAGTGGCGCCCGTCACCAAAACACCGAGTTATCCCCATCCGCCAAAGAGAAGCTCTCACCTGGCACGCAGGTGACGCAAAGGTGAAGAAGAGCGAGCGAGCGAGCGAGAAAAAGGATTGTGCGATGGGACAACCAACAAGGGAGCGGTCTCTCCCGCGATGCAACCACACCCACTCCCACGCCCACATACACACACACACACACACATACACACACGCACACATGCACACCCCTTTCCGTCACACAACACCCAATGGCCTTGGCCATGCATTCTGGTGCGCTACGGGCTCGGTTGGAGCCGCACGGCGCTGGGAGCTGGGACGCAGGTGGGTTATCGTGCCTAGTGGTTCGTCGCCGCATGGTGGGAGAGGCAAAAAGTGGAGCCGTGGATGGGCTGGCCTGCGTCAGAGGCTTTCTGGGCGACCAGTCAGCTAAGAAGGCTCCCCTAGTCCGGCTCTCGGACTGGCCTTCACGGGGGGGGGGCGTGGGAGTAAAGAAGAAGAGGACCTGCTGCTGTTGCCATCTGGGACCTGGACCGAGGAGGCGGTTAAGGATTTCGGGTAGAGCACTGCTCATTGGTTATTTTTTTTTCATTTTTTAATTCTGGAGCACGGCGTTGACCTCGGATATTGGAAATGGTCCATGGAGTATATATACTACCTGTGCCCTCCCTCGGTGATGTCGAAGAGGAGGTTTTGAGACTCGGGACAGTACAGCACCAACAGGTTTTCTCATCCTTTTCCATGAGCATTGCATTGCATTGCATTCTATCACATCTTTTGTATTACCCTGGTCTTTAGTCCACCACTACCACCACCCTTTGGATTCTTCTTCCCCTTGTTGACCAACCCTCCGCCATGGAGTCAAGATCAAACGCCTCGTCGGCCACGCTGCCGCCAGAAAACGACACGCGCGAGTTTGCCCCCATCAACACGACAAACACGAGCACCAGCCAGGCCGCCGCCGCCCGGGTCCGCTCCGGGTCGCGGGCCTCGCGCGAGCTCTCCCGCCGGGACACCAAGGAGTCGCGGGACCCGCAGCTCGACATTGAGCTGCCGTACCGCACGCTGAGCGCAAACGCAAACATGGACGAGTACCGCGTCGAGGTGCCCGAGGGCTCCATCCCGGGCCCCGTCGAGCCCGAGTCCGTCGCCCGCAAGTCCACCCAGCACCCGGCTCCGGGCACGGGCGAGAAGCGCTACAGGCTCGTCACCTTCACGCCGGGCGACCCTGAGAACCCCAAGAACTGGTCAAAGGCCTTCAAGTGGTGGTGCACCATGTGCGTCGCCCTGACCTGCTTCGTCGTCGCCTTCGCCTCCTCCGTCATCACGGCCGATGTCGCCGGCGTCGCCGAGGAGTTCAACGTCAGCGAGGAAGTGGCCCTCGTCACCATCTCTGTCTTTGTCATTGGCTTCGGTGTCGGTCCCATGATCTTTGCTCCCCTGTCTGAGATTTACGGACGCCGTGTTATCTAGTAAGTCTTTGTTTACCGCTTATACGCCTTTGAACAGTCTTGACCTGTTTGCTGTTAGTGCCTCGACCATTCTCATTGCCGTCATCTTCATCATCCCCTGCGCCGTTGCCAAGAACATCGGAACCTTGATTGTCTGCCGTGCCATTGACGGCATCGCTTTCTCGGCCCCCATGACCCTCGTCGGAGGCACGCTTGCTGATCTCTGGCGAAACGAGGAGCGTGGTGTTCCCATGGCTGCCTTCTCTGCCGCTCCCTTTATCGGTCCTGCCAGTAAGTTTCTGTCTCTATACTATATGAAAAAAAAAAAAAAACCAAGTCACTTACACCACACTCACAGTTGGTCCCCTCATCGGTGGTTTTCTGTCCGACGCCGCTGGCTGGCGATGGCTCTACTGGATCCAGCTCATCTTTGCCGGAGTCATCTGGATCCTCATCACCTTCACCGTCCCCGAGACGTACGCTCCCACCATCCTGGCTCGCCGCGCCCGCAAGCTTCGCGAGTCTACTGGTGAGCCCGACCACGTTACAGAGCAGGAGCTCGACATGCGACCCCTCTCTGAGCGTCTCCGCGTCTTCCTCATCCGACCCTTCCAGCTTCTCTTTGGCGAGCTCATCGTCTTCCTCATCTCCATCTACATGAGTGTCCTGTACGGCCTGCTCTACATGTTCTTCGTCGCCTTCCCCATCATCTACCAGAAGGGCAAGGGCTGGGACGCCGGCAAGACGGGTCTCATGTTCATCCCCGTGGCCGTTGGCGTGCTGCTCTCCGCCGCCTGCTCGCCCCTCGTCAACAAGCACTACATCAAGATGGTCCACAAGCACAACGGCAAGCCCCCCGCCGAGATCCGCCTGATCCCCATGATGCTGTCGTGCTGGTTCATCCCCATCGGCCTCTTCATCTTCGCCTGGACCTCGTACGCCGACCTCTCGTGGGCCGGCCCCGCCATGGGTGGTTTCCCCGTCGGCTTCGGCTTCATCTTCCTCTACAACTCGGCCAACAACTACCTCGTCGACTCGTACCAGCACCAGGCCGCCTCGGCCCTCGCCGCCAAGACGTGCATCCGCTCCTTCTGGGGCGCCGGCGTCGTCCTCTTCACCGAGCAAATGTACGAGCGCCTCAACGACCAGTGGGCCTCGACACTGCTGGCCTTTATCAGCCTCGCCTGCTGCGCCATTCCCTTCCTGTTCTGGAAGTACGGAGCCAAGATCCGCGAGCGCAGCAAGTACGCCTACGGCGGTGACGACGAGGACGAGAACGGGAACGAGGCCGTCGACGACATCGAAAAGGCCAAGGGCCGCGGAACCACCCCTGGCGGCGCCGTCGTCAGGGATGACTCGGAAAACGACGAGGATTTGCGCCGCGCCAGGAGCTACGTGAGCAACCCCTAAACGAGCGAGCGGCCCGCAATGGAGTCGCCGGGATCTCGATCCCATAATGCGCGGGAATTCGGAGCAGCAATCTTGCTGCTGCTGCTTTCGCGCCAAACCAAATACAGAAGATCGAATGGAGCTATAGATTATAGAAGGCTCTTAATGGGGTGGAAAAAAGAAATTATTATCGGTTCTGATACATATTGGGAATGGGTGGGGGGTATAAAGGGTTTTTTTGTGTTGTTTCTTTTTCGTATGCAAAGCACAGTTAGACTATATACCCTGAATTCATTATTGTTTGTTCTAAGGAAAAAAAAAGAAAGCATGACAAAATCTAGAGTGGAAAGAAAATACGTGCACGTCATGACCCTGTTGCTCTAATCTTGTCGCATCAAACAAAGGATGCATGCCGCTGACTGTGGCAGCAGGCCCATAACCACCAACCCATCCATCTATTGTGTATAAACCCGGCGTCGTCGTACCCCAGTCCATATAAACAGCAAGGAAACAAGGAAAACATCTAGGCGAAACGAAAAGGGAAAGAGAGAGACAATGACAAACGATGAGGAAAAAATAAAAAGACGGTCAACAGCCAAAAGCCGCCACCCGCCGTCAGCGCAACAAACACGATGCAACGCGAAGCCGATGCGGTTGCCAGGGACCGGGGGGTGTTCATGCGGCTCCGGCAATGTTCGGTAACAAAGTCAATGAGATCCGTGTGTCTCAAGTGGCCCATCGGCACCCAAGTGGCTTGGCCCACTTGGGGCACACATGGCCCGCAGGGATATCGCCTCTAGTGCCCGAGTAGGGTTCCATAGTTAATGACCGGCCGGCGTTGCAGTGGTGTGATGATCATCACGAGACGGGACTAGCCGCCAGAAGCAAAAGGTCCATCCGTTCAAGGGAGCAGCGCGCGCCCTGCTCCCTCTCTCTTCGTGTTTCTCGATACGACGACAGCCTGCGAAAATGCACCGGAGCCAACAAAGGACACGGCGGAAGCTGTAACCACCTCCCCGTTTAAATAGCACGCACGGGTAGCGAGTCGCGACGTCGAAGCTTCAGATCCTTGGTGAGCGAGTTCTTGCTGGTGTGGTGCGCCATGAAGTCTTCCAGGTTGTTGAGGGTGCACTCGGCAATCTCAGCAAGTGCCTCCTCGGTGAAGAAAGCCTGGTGACCGCAGACGACGACGTTGGGGAATGTCATCAGACGCATGAGCATGTCGTCCTGGATGATGTGCGACGAGTGGTCGTTGTAAAACAGCTCGCCCTCGGCCTCGTACACGTCGAGTGCCAGGCCTCCGATGTGGTCCTTCTTGAGGGACTGGATGACGGCTTCGGTGTCGATGAGCCCTCCTCGAGAGGTGTTGACAAGCATGGCTCCCGGCTTCATCAAGTCAAGGGTGGTGCTGTTGATGATGCGACGAGTCTTGTCCATCAGCGGGCAATGCAAGCTGACAATGTCGCACTCGGGGAGAAGGTCCTCGAGGGTCTTGTACTCGCCATATTCTTCAAAGGCGGGTGATGGGAAGGGATCGTACGCCAGCAGACGGCAGCCGAAGCCCTTCATGATGCGAGCCGTGGCGAGGCCGATCTTGCCGACGCCGACGATGCCCACCGTCTTGCCGCAGAGCGTCTTGCCCAGCAGGCCGTCGAGCGCAAAGTTGCCCTCGCGCACGCGGTTGTAGGCGCGGTGCGTCTTGCGGTTGAGCGTCTGGATAAGCGCAACGGCAAACTCGGCGACGGCCTCTGGCGAGTAGGATGGGACGTTGGCGACCATGATGCGCAGGCGCTCGGCGGCGTCGAGGTCGACGTTGTTGAAGCCGGCGCAGCGCAGCAGGATGGCCCTCACGCCCAGCTGGGCCAGAGAAGAAATAACGTTGGCATTGAGCGTGTCGTTGACAAAAACGCAGATGGCGTCGGCTCCTTCGGCAATGGAGACGGTGTCCTCGTTGAGAGCGAATTCGTGAAAGATGAGCTCAATGCCCGAGTGGGCGTGCTTGGCGTCGAGCACCGACGTCAGGTACTTTTTGTCATAGGGTTTCGTGCTAAAGACGGAGACCTTCATGATGAATTGCGGTGGCTTGTTTTTGTGGTTGTGGTAGGCAATGAATGGGAAAGAAGAACAAGATGATCTGATGTGGCGTGTGTGTGTGTAGGTTTTGGTGTTGCGCGGGGTTGAAGCTTCAGCTCTGCTTACTCCACAGCAAGTCTTGGTATGGTTCGGGACCCAAAGACGGATGCCAGCCAGATGAAATAAATAGGGAAAACCCTTTCCCCTCAGGTTCGACAACCGCCAGGTTTCACAAGAAGGGGGCGAAAATAGGAGAAGCGGCCACCGAGGCAGGACAATGAGGCTATCAAGATGTGTGACTCGAAGGGAGATCGTACTGGTTCCCAATCACAGCGGCATGGCTGGCATGTGCTACGAGGAATCAGGCCATGCAATATCCAAGGTTTGATGCCAAGCGCGGGCGTGCGTTAGGAGGCGAGCAGGCTTATCGGACGTTGCAGCCCAACCAAGGGTGAGAAACGAGCAGAAAAAATGACGTATTTGGATTTTGCCGTGTTTGAAACCTGTCTTGATTTCGGTGCACCTTGTTTTTTTCTGCTGCTGCGATGTTGATGCGATCGTGCACTGGAACCACCCTATAATTTTTTAGGGGTCGCGATCTCTGGCCGGGGAGATGCGATGGGGTCGAATCTGTGCGAGCTGCAGCCCCTCACCCACTCCAGCTCCCCATCTCATCCCATCTCGAGTCCCAGGATGCGCAAAAAGTGGTCCGGTCAAGCGGGATGCTGGGCGCGCCCGTAGCCCGGGCGATGCTCGCATCCCGAGGCCGTGGGTTGGGTTCTGGTCCAGGGTTCAATCGGCCGATGCGCCCAAGGGAGGGAGCTGCCAGAGCCTCAGCGGCCTCGCAGCCACCTTGAAAGATGCCGTGATTCATGATGCCACCCTCCCAAATCGGCAGTTTTCTGTCGATATCTTGCATGTGTCTTGCTGTCCGGGGAGATGCGCTGGCCTTCCGGTTGGCCAAGGCGGATCGGCGGGTCATCTCCGCGAAACCTCCTAGTCCTCCGCGCCAGAGGTTGCAAGATCATATATCAACTTGGGTGACTCATGTCTGCTCCGCGAGCCCTCCAAGGGGCTGCGCTGTGCCACGCGGCTCAGCTGTCAGTTGATCGCGCAAGCTTCACTCTGGCCGCGCTCCTACACCAACCAGAAATTGAGCAATCATCATGACAGCTGATACGCGGAACGAAGGGTGTGAAAACTCGTATTTAAGCCACTAAATAAAGTACCCAATCGCCAAATGGCTTTGAAACTCATGCACTTGATCGGATTTCTATTGGGTTGTCATTTTTGCATTATTCGATTGGCTGCATCTTTACGACAATCCTTCATACCTCTGCATATTTAATCATCCTTTCCCTCAACATTGCCACCTTGCTACCCACCGAAGCTCCATAATTTCCGACGTGAAACTGATGAGATTTCTTGATGCCAGGTCTTCTAACGCAGCAAATGGCAAGAAACCGTTCCGTTTGAGGTACAGGCTATAATCCGCCCAAGCCAACAACTGTAGCCCCATACGGTGTCTCAGCCATGGTGGAGCTGCTAAAGTCTTCGGCGGCATTTCATTAAAGATATAGCCGCGGCGGCGCGTTGGTTGACCAATGGCTTGGGAGTGTCAGGCCTACTAAGACATGGCTCTTCAGGCTGCCGATGAGGAGCGACAAATCATCTTCGTAATCTCTTCAAATGGTCATGTGAGTTAGTGAAACAATGCGCCTGAACTGAATCTTTGTGGTTGTGCTACCTAGCGCCTTATGTATCATGGGAGAGCCACAGGAAGTCGTTGGCCAACCGGCGAATGAAGAAACCCCGACTACTCCAGTCATCAACCAACCTCCAGAAATTCAATGCCAGCAGGCATATCTAGCTTTTTACAAGTCTTCAATGAAGCAACCGAAATTAACAACTTGTAGAAAGTTTATAGGTGCTCTTTATTGTTGAATTTTTAGAATACGCGTATGTTTCGCCTATTGCTTGAAAAGGACCACATAGCTCCAATTCGTTGTCAGCTGTTTGAGTACCCACTACTCAATTCCAAGGAAGACACGCACTTGTACGAGGCATTGTTTTCTGTGTGGGGAACTTCGGATAGGCCTAGATGTATCTTTATTGATGGGGAAAGCTTGCCAGTCACGCAAAGCCTCCACGAGGCACTGCTGCGTCTTCAAAATCACTTTTTCGAACGTGTGCTATGGATTGATGCCATCTGCATCAATCAAGACGACAATGATGAACGCTCCGCTCAAGTTCAATTCATGGCACACGTCTACTGCAAAGCAAGTCGAGTCGTAGTTTGGCACGGGGAGGAGGCAGATCAAAGTGATCATGCGCTCGATGAAATACGCACTGCTGCCATTGGGTACGGCCATGGACCGGATCAAACACCAATCCATGCGCTGCTTGCTCGACCATGGTTTCGGCGCATGTGGGTGAGTTTGACTAAAACTATTTTATACAAATTCCTAACATGTAATCTAGGGGCTACAAGAGGTTGCAGCGACTCAAAAAATTGTCATCAGATGTGGCTCCATGGAAATTGATGGATACATCTTTTACTTGGGCTTGCCCTCCACATCTTAGGCTCTATGCGTTCAGTCACTTCACTGATAGGCGGGTCAATACTTAGGCCAAAACGCGCGCCTATCCGGAAGGAAACTTCTTCTTGGGCATCAGGCCCATGGGTGAACTGGTTGACATGTACCATGACCACAAAGCCTCCGAGCCTCTGGACAGGATATTCACCTTATTTGGTGTGGGAAATAATGACCCTATTACAGCTGGTCTGTTACCTAACTACAATGGTCCTTGGGAGACAATCTTTCTTAAACTTATCAACTTTCTTTTCGGGAACGATATATCCGTGGAAACTTTTGCGAATAAGGAGGCGGCTGTCATAAACGGCAAGGGTGTCTTTCTTGGCAAAATTTCTGAGGTACATACTCATACAAATAGCAGTTATGAGAAGCTATTGTCGGTAAGAATGAAAGACGTCGACAGGCAATTTCCTCTAGAGGTATAGTGGGCTCTGCATGACTCAGCAAATCCTGTGCAGCGTGGTGATCTTGTCAGCTGGCTCGATGGGGCTTCTAAACCCATGGTCATCAGACCATGCTTAGACTTCTTTTTATCATCATGAGTGTCGTTACCCCGCCAGAAGGCACCGTTGCAAAAGGTACAAAACACGATTTCTTATTAGCGCGGGACTGGAACACTCTAACGGAGACGTCGGAAAATCACCAATATGCAGATTGGAAAAACAGTCAAACCTCCGGGGTCTTGCGTGAGGATCCAGATGATCAAATAAGCCATCTCGCTCGATTGAAGGACGTTGCGCGTATATTGAAAGGCGCAGAAGAGTAAGCACAGAAGATCTTGCTATGCTTTATAAAGACTCAGAGAACTGGCAACCTGCAAGGGATTTGCTTCGGCGGGCGATATTGAACATGCTGGGGGTGATCCTTGGGGTGACGAGAATGATGACTGCGCTTCAATCGATATGTCAAGATGAGGAGGGAGGCTCCTCAGAAGCGGCCAAATGGGAATCCATGAAATCGTTGCTAGAGACTACAAATAAAGAAGCCGTTCCGGTTCCGGCCTTTGAGTTTGGAAATGCAGAGGAGATTCTGTTCCTGCTCGAAGTAAGCGAGAGAGGGTTTCAATAACAGAAGACATGATTGAAGCAGCAGCAGCAAGGAATGAATATGGGTCGGTAGTAATAAACGTCTTACTCGACAAGCGCACAGAGGAAGTCCAAATCACGGAAAAGGTGGCATTGGCTGCACCAAGTGCTAGTCGTGCCACAGGACTGGAAGTGATGAAGCTTCTCTTCGACCAACAAGGAGACGAGGTACCCATCAAAGGCGCTGTAGTTACAGCTGCAGTGGGGAATTCTGTACTTGGATTGGACATGATGAAGCTGTTGCTCGCGCAGGGGGGAATAAAGTCCCAATCACAAGAGCAGTTGTCCTAGCAGCGACAGGTAACTACAACTTTGGGCAAAAGATGATGGGGCTCCTGTTTGATCAGCGAGGGTACACGTTTCCCGTGACAGAAACCGTATTCATAGTGGCAGCAGGGAACCGTTCTTTCGGGCTGGAAATCATACAGCTTCTGCTTCACCCATGGGCGCCTCGGGTTCCGATCACCGAAGGCATGATTTTGGCGGCAGCGGGAAACAGCGAATTTAGGCAGGAGATTATGCAGCTTATGCTGAGCCAGTAAGTAGGTAAATAAGGTGCTGATTATTGAAACTCTAACTACAATATCACAACGGAGGGACTAGGACTGGCCTGTGGAGTTTCCTGACCAGTCTTGATCACACGAGGCGGCTCCACTGATACATGCCATACATTCCAATCCCACAACGAAAAGGGGAAATCGATAGCTACGAATGCATATAGTTGGGGGCTGGCAATCCATAAACACATCGCCTTGCAGCATATCCACGTTGCCCCCCAGTCAAGAAACACATGGCACCCCGATTTCCCCAAACAAGTAGCCTCATCATCTTGGCGTGCTGCGGCACGCTGCGGCGCGAAACCTAATTAGCAGGTGGGGCGGGCGTCGTATTCAGATCCTGGTGACAGAAGGGGCGGGGTGAAGTTGAAGGTCGATGCTCCTCTTGGATTGGGCACTACGTACTAAGTTTGGAGTCAAAGGCTCTCGGGGGACGGTTACACAGACAGCTCAAACGTGGAGGCAACGAGATTAAATGTGAATGCCAATATTGGGCTTGGTGTTAATACATGCATGTCCTATCCATCCAGCTCATGCTTCTTCTTGCCAACACTACACCAACAGAATACACCCTTCCAGCTGACCAAGTGATATACTTCACTGCCAACTTTAACTTTGGTCTGTCCCCACCTAGGCTTTCTCTTTTCCTTTCTCCTCTCGCTCTCGTTTCCTCTTGAGAAGCTTGTCCAACTTGGACGCGGAATTGAACACCCCATTTGTAGCGGCACCACATGCCTTGCACGTAGAGTCCTCCCTGTATCTCTTTAACGCGCATGGCTCGCAAAAGTAATGCCCGCATCGCGTCATGACGGGTTGGCGATATGGGCCCTCGCAAATGACGCAGGCAAATGGGATCTTTTCTAAAACTGCCCAGTCTTCGTTATTCTCGCCGTTGGTCTTTTCCTCGCGCTTGGCACTCGCCACCACGGTCCCCTTCAGGCTCTTGCCTCTGGAGACATTCTCCCAACTTTGGTCGAGCTGCCAGCCGTGTTCAACATCCTCGCGAATATGTGCGTAGAGGCAGTTATCACCATACCCGCAGAAGCCCGTCTTCTTGTAGTCTGTGCAAACGTCAGGGGCAAAATCCATTTGTGTAGTAATGCGCACATTTGTTGAAGTCTTGGCCGGGCCTATCTTTGTCATTTCTTCGTGCCAATCACTTTTTTTTGTAGCATCATTCGTATTTGTGATGGAGGCATCGCGACCTGCCTGAAATGTGGTCGAGAAGGGCTCTGCAGAGAATGTTTGATCCACTGAAGTGGCTGTGACGGTTGTAGCTTTGTTCCTGCGTTTCGCATTAGGGGCGTGCAGAAAGTCACCCTCTTCCGAAGAATCGCTGGGGAAATCTCCTAGCTGCTGGAAAACTGGCGACGCCGGCCTTTTTCTAATATTTGTCTTGGACCGTGTGCCTCGCTTTTTGAACAATATAGATGCTAGGTTCGCTGTGGCGACTGGTCCCTGTGAGGTTGTCATGTCAAGAGTTGGAGTTTATGAGTGCGTACAGGAGATCGAGGAAACTGGTGGATCCTGAAGATGCTGCAGATAAGTTTCAGCGAAAAAGACCCTGGGCGATAAAATTCTAGTCGCTTGAAGAGTGTGGTTGATAATTGTCAGCATGTGTTCCAGTCAGGATTACATCACCCGAGACCGCGGGGACCAGTGCCTTCCATAGATTAGTCATCGGATCCAACCACATCACCTCAAGTGGACGTCTTCACCAGGACACCATTGCGCGCCAATAACTGTTTATTTCCGCCATCTACATGCATGGTAGCCAATTGATAGCTCATCTAGCGTGTATATGTTCCCTGGATTGTATAGTCCTTCTTTGGTCCTTTTACCGTGTATTCGATGGCCCACTCCTTTAGGTTCACAGCCTGGAAGGCAAAGTTGTACTTGACATCGTAGTAGTCGTCAATGCAGAGGTGTCCCGCCTTGGCAGCCCAGCCCTTGGCAGTGGCTTCCTCGGGCCCGGAAAACTCGATCTCGTGGAAAAGGTAGTCTGCCCGCTTGAGGTCATCCGGCTTGGCGAACCAGATGCTCAGGACATCCTTGAGCTCGTCGTACCGCCAAACATAACGCCGCGTAGCCTTGAAACCAAAGCCTTGCTCTGTCTTAAACTCACCCTCTTCAATGTACAGGTACTCCATTCCTATCTCATCCTCAGATGGCTCGCCGTCCGTGGGGTTGGTTGCACACTTTATCCCTTCCTTTGTTTTGTCCCGAAGAAGAAATTGTGCCGTGCCGCTGAAGTGGCCACTAGGGTGGGTGGGAAGCTTGCTTCGGAGGTCGCGCTCTAACTTCCAGGTTCCTAGCAAGCTTCGGAATACAGCATGGGCAACAAACTTTGATGTTGTGAGACCCTCGGTTACATCCTTGTGAGTTTGTCTCAGAGACTTTTCTGCCGCTCGTTTCGATTTTGCATCATCACTGGCAGAAGTGTATCTTGCAGGTGTCAGCATATCGAGCGGCAAGTTGTTGTGCGGCAGGCTTGGCGCAGGTGGTGCCAGCGGTGGGTGGATCTCCATTGACAGGGCTCCAGCAATTTCATCCATCAGATAGATGTAATCGCCCATCGGAAATTGTGACACTCGAGGATCGTTTCGTAAGTCAAGTGTTCGTTGAATGGACACATCCTCTTTGAGCTTCGTTTGGAATGCCTCCGAAACACGGACAGATGCAGCACTCTCCGACCACAACGAAGTCACAAATCTAGCCTGCATCTGCATGATGCCCCAGTAAGGCGATCGGTAAAAGCCAACAAATCCGAGTCGAGGCACATCGGGGTGGTGTGTACCATGGAAGGCGAGCGCAACAGGCTGGTCGACATGTTTCGGTGAGTGATTGAGGGTCTTCAAGACGTCTTCCGGGAAGAAGTTTAGACATGGCGAAGGGTCGAATCCAGTTGCGACTACAACCGCTGCAATATCCTCAATCTCATTTCCACCTGAAATCTTTGCGGTCGATCCTTCCAGACCCTCTATTCTGCCCTTTGACAACTCGATGAAACCGGATCGAACGAAATCGCTATACCATTCGCTCACGGCAAGGTACGGCTGGTCAGCATTGTTGGATTCATCCACTTTGAGAAGAGGGGATAGCTCTGATTGGTCATATCCGACCACGCCCTGGTAGATTCCGTGGAACAGCTTAGCTGTATCCTCGGTAATGTGTCCTTGGGTGTTGGACAAGGGCTTTGGTCGATTGTTGAGGTTATAAGATCCGAAATCTAGAGGGAGAAACGGTGCCGCAGGGTTATCGGGCTGGGCAATCAGTTAGCTATCTGCCAAGTTCAATTAAACTCCAAACTCACCTTGGGGCTTGTGAATAGTGGGAAAACCCAGATAGGACGTTGGATAACATGGTGGATGCGATACTTTTCAACGTCCTGGATGGAGGAGTCTTCAGGCGAGTTGATTGCCGAGGAAAGATGCACTCCGATCGTGCCAGCAATCTCCACGCCAGACATCTGGCCGCCCACGACCAAGATCTTGCCTCCATTTGGTCGACCCTTGCCTAGCAAGCTCTCCAAATCTCGATACTGGCTGCTGTGAATGACTGGGATCGAGGACTCCCTCGTCAGGCCCTCGGGAATAATGGGCTTTCCAAAGAAACCTGATGCCACCAAGAGATAGTCGAATTGTCGCGTCTCGGTGTCTCCGATTGTAATATTCCAGCCTTCGGCCGAGTCCTTCCGTTTTTCCACTCGCGTAATCTTTTTACCGAGTTGAAGTTCATACCCGACATTCCCTGTTAGGAATTGCTCCTGATACCGCTCGAGGTATCTTCCAATCATCCAGGCCTGGGGAAGCTGGGGATCGGCATCGTCCCAGGCCAGCTCACTGAACTGCACCGTATGTCTGCTCTGGTTGGCCAACATTAGGGGATGGACCTGTCGTCCAGTATCCGACTTGGAAGTCGGCCACAGGCCGCCGATGCGCTCTTGGGCGTCAAAGACGCTGACCTTGAACTCGCCGGGCGCAGCATTGTGAAGCAACGTCTTGGCCGCCACCAGCCCGGAGGGCCCAGCGCCTAGACAGGGATGAGATGAGGGGTTCTCGTGCAAGCTGCTGGTTGCCAACACTTACCAACAATACAAACCGTCTTTGCCATTATTCTCGTCCACGGTATGCAAATTCCAAAGCTCATAGAACTTGTTTTTTTTAAAAGCCCAGGCTGCTCAGGCGAAGCTCCGTTGAATGCCGGAGGGTGAGGGACGCTGAGCGATTTGGAGGGGTAATATTTAAGATCGTCCCGCCGGTGCTGAGCCTCAGGACAAAATCGACGCCCGCCGGCGCTGACTATAACAACAGCTTACACTTCCCTGATACACAAGGTCTATTTTAACAGCGCGCCCATCCAGACGCACCAGATGAATAGATGTCGCCTCGCGAAAAGATAATGGCAGAATCACAACTACAGCGATCGGATCTGAAAAGTCCGCAAACGGCTTAGCGAGATGGACTCCGCGAGTGCCGAGATCTGCGGGACCCGTCGGCTTACTTAATCGCTTCGGAGTCTCTCGCGCAACCAGGATGGTTCGTCGAGTTGATTGCGCGTCGGGGGAGACAACATGGCTGGTTGAATCCGATTGGCCGCCCGAAGGTCTCCAACGGTTGGCTACAGGTCTCAGGGATTTCAAATGTTAGCGCGGGTACAAACACCCGTTATTGGCGAACGAAAAAAGATACCTGTGCATATCGCTACTTTCTTAGCAAGAAAGGGCACTTGGGAAATGCAGACCTGGTTCCTCTGAAGAAGAGAAATCGACCCAATAATAATTTCCAGTCAATGAAAACGGTGGCGAAGTGGCAAAATCAAGTCCCGAGCTAACATTTAAAATCCCTGTGGGTTGTAGATAAACTTTGAAGCCACATGGCGCTATGTAATTGTGCAGAATCGCAAAAGTTTTCGCCGTGTTATATACGATTTTTACCCCTCGCTGAGACAAGGTCCGCGGCTCACTGATTCAAGAACCCCGCCAATCGGCCCCTGCCAAGCCCATGAACTGCAAGAGGATTCCGTTCCATGGCAACCTTAAAAAAACTTTTCCAGCTGTCACTTTTTTATTAATTGGCTTTTTTTTCCCTGGCGTTACTGAGTTATACTCTGTGGCTCTACAGGGCACGGGGCGGCGAAGCCTAGGCTGCCCGCCCGCTTATGCATCATGATGCTTATCTGACATGGGGGAAACTGGCGCGTTGTAACTTGTTGTTGGTCGTGCCCTGCTGCTGCGAGGCTCCAGTGGAAACTACAAGAAACCCGAACCTCGGCGACCTCACTCCACTCTTTTTTGGCACCGCGGCGCATGGGCATACAATTGCCCAATTCGATTTGTCCCTGGCCAAATTTAATGCCCTCACCTCTGAATCATTAACCCGTTTTTCGCCTCTGGAACACGGAACCAACAGCTCGCCCACAATAAACCGCCCAAACATGATGCCACTCGCCGTCTCGATACGTCATGCCCGCCCCGCATTGTGGATGTCGTCATGTCCTCTTACGTGAGCAACCAACCAAACTGCGATGCAACACAGGCACCCCCAGAGACCTCAAAAGGATCACCGTCGCCGACTGTCTTACCCCCAAATCTCACCACTCCCTCCAGCACGATTGGTCCCGCATTGACCCAGGCCCGACCCTACCAAGCAACCCATTTGTCGCCCAAAAAAAAAAAAAAAAAAAAGAGAACCAAGAATAAGAAATAGACAACCCAAACACCATGTCTCACCACGTCCTCCTGCTTGGCGGCCACGGCAAGATTGCCCAGTTCCTCACTCCCCTCCTGCTCAAGCGCTCGTGGACCGTCACCAGCGTCATCCGCAGCCAGGAGCAGGTCCCCACCATTGAGAAGCTCGGCGCCGACCTCCCCGGCAAGCTCAATGTCCTTGTAAACAGCATTGAGGATATCAGCACCAAGGAGCAGGCTCAGAAAGTCATTGACGACGTCAAGCCCGACTACATCGCTTGGAGCGCCGGTACGCAATTCCGCCGAACCAGTTGACTTAGCCCGTCAATTAGTTTACCCCCAAAGTAATGAAACATAGTTCTGATGTGAGATTTAGGCGCGGGAGGCAAGGGAGCTCCTGAGAGGGTATGTGCCAACTCACCCCCAAACCCGATGTCATAATGGTCCGACTTATACTGACTTTGAGCATCTAGACCTTCAAGGTTGATCGTGACGCTGCCATCCACTTCATCAACGCGGCGGCCGACACACCCTCCATTTCCCGCTTCCTCCTCGTCTCGTACCTTGGCTCCCGCCGTGAGGCCGCGCCCTGGTGGTCCAAGGAGGAGTGGGACACTTACAACCAGAAGGTCAACTTTGGCGCCCTGGCCAACTACTACCAGGCCAAGATTGCCGCTGACGAGGTGCTCTACAACGTTTCCAAGAAGAGCACCCTGGTTGGCATCAACCTGCGACCCGGAACCCTGTCTGACGAACCCGCCGGCAAGGTGACGCTGGGCAAGACGGAGCACATCGGCGCGGGCGAAAAGGTTAGCCGCGAGGCAGTTGCCCAGACGGCTGACGCCCTCCTTGCCGCTGAGGGTGTGAAGAACGCCTGGCTCGACCTTCTCGGCGGCGACGAGGATATTGAGGCCGCCGTCGAGAGGGTTGTCCGAGATGGTGTCGACGCCGCCGAGGGCGAGCCCATCTTCCTCAGCCAGGGGGGTGTCTCGGACTTAAAACAAGATGCATGAAGCGATGCGGTCCAACCATTAACAGTCTACTATTATGAATTAATGAAATCAAAACTCCAGTTGTATGGTTAATGTAACACTAAGATGCAACCTTCTCTACATGCCTTTCAGAACGTAGACATCGTCTTTGTTGTCCCCCCACTTGTGACGTTCCGATGCTGGCACCCCATGTTTTCCGATGCAGCAATACCAATCCGGAAACAGCAGCAACTAACAAGTCGGCAGACACTTCTAAACTAACACCCTTTCACACTGAATTCGCGCAATCCCAGGACTCGCTGTCGCCTCGGTTATCGTACCCGTTCTCACAATCATCTTTCGTAGTGCAGGGTTCTTCGAGCTGCGCGGCAATGTCGTGGCGCTGGCTCCGGGTTGTACCCAGTCTACTTTCCAAGCGAATCGATCTTCCGCCGTTCTTTTTAAACAGCTTAGCCTTTACTGACTTGAAAGTCTCGCGAACAGTAGCCCAACTGGTGGTGAAGTAGATGACAGCGTTCCATACACCTTGTAGGGGCAGGACACATCCGCTCGCCACGCTGAGCTGAAAGCTAATCTTGCCGTCATGAGACAGGCTGTATAAGCGATTGATGGAGCTAGGAATCCACGTGATCAAAACAGCAAAAGCGAAGATGAAACTAGTTCGCAGGTAGGCCATCTTGACAGGATCGAGGCGCTTGAGCTTGAGGGTCGCATTCGACTTGACAGCGCGGAGGCGTGTCATGACAGTTGACGGCGGGGGGCGGACTCTGTCCGATGTGCATACTGTCTCAAATCTTTGATGTTTGTTCTCTCCGTTGGCCTCGTACACGTCACCGTCCAAGGCAAGCGCCCACGACCGAGTGCGATGGGGGCTGCCGCGAATTTGAATGTTGGTGGGAATCGTAGGGCCGGAGTGGCATCTTTGCCTTGAGAAGTCCGTTGTGACTTGAACCTCAGTGATGACGGTTCCGTAGAACTCGGTACGACGATTCAAACTCTGGAGTTGAGTGTCAGCGACTTTTTCAAGACAGTTCCATCGATGGGTTCAATGCTACCTCTTCCGAAGAATCTCTGCTTCCGCTAGGGCTGGAGCCGCTGGTTTCTTCTTTGTTCCAATGGTCCGCAGCTGCGTTTCGAAGTTGATTCCGGGTGTGGAAAACATGGTACCCGACTGCAACATAGATGATGAATGACAACAGGATACAAAACCAAACTGGGATGTAGTACGACCAGAGTCGAACAAGACTCCACTCTTGGGAGATCCAGCACCAAAGCTGTGAAAGGTCAACCAAAGTTTGTAGTTTGCAGTTTCACTTTACTTACAGCTGCATCGCCAAAGATGAGCCCTTTATCCTTGTGTCGAACCACAATCAAGGAAATTGCAGTTACAAGCGGTCCACCAAAACAAATAGTCAAGTATACCCAGGCATACTTTCGAAAGCTTGACGGGCTTGCGTTGCAGAAGAAGACGAGAAAGACGTTAATTGCCATGGCCAGCGACCACCACGGATCAGACTGCATGAACCTGGAACCTCAAATGAGCAAATATGAATTGTATACTTGATGAGCAGACCAGTTACCATTGGAAGATGAATGCCTGGGCTTGGCACAGGGTGGAATCCTCGCCCTTGTCGAGGCCATCGTATCCCATCATGGATGCAACGCTGGCTCCAGCATTGGCGATGGAAGCAAAGAGAAGAAAAAGATTCGGGGTGGTGCGGAACTTGCTGATCAGCCAGTACGAGAGAATCGTCAGCGTGATGGCAACCATGGAGCAACCAGCACCGATGCGCTCGATAGTGATGAGCACATCGACTTGCTCAGGAGTCAGCCAGCCGTGACCTCTCGCCATGTTGCCGGCTTCGTGTCGACGCTGTTGCGAAGTTGGTTGTTGTTGACAGACTCCACGAAAAACAGGTTGGAGATGATGAAGACGTGAGAAATTATGAGAATTAGGAAAATTCTCAAGGCGAACATGTTTAGCTTGTGAGATAAATGGAAGGAGCACAGAGATTGGCCAAAGCGGCAAACTGCTGGCGGCTGCTGGCGGCTGGCTTCCCAGGTACGGCACTCTATTGTTTCCTTTTCTTCATTGATTGTGTTTGACTACGCGGGAGGTGATGGAAACAAACGCCGTTTACAATTTTAATTTACTCGGAAATCAAATGGTTTGTTAGTTGTTGAATGTGATGCAAAGCTGGCTTCTGGGTTTCACGATGGCTCGGGAATCTTTATGAGAGATTGTACTGGAAGGCAAGTGCTGAATTGGACATGTTCTTGTTCGATGAAAATCAAGCACCAGCCTTGTGCTTTTTGTTAGAGTCGTACAACCCACTATTGTAAATTTCGATTAGTCCTCAAGCAAACAGTGATTCACTCGTGCAAATACCTCGGTTACCAGCATCCCCTTGGCACAAGCTCGGCGCTTCAGGAAGCCGGATATAGGTTTGCCGTCAAACTCCAGTTGGCTCTTGGCTTAGGGGCCAAAAAACGTCCAAGGGGCTTAGCCCATTCACATCCATACTCACTCCCATGATGAAAGCAAAACGTGGATACTATACCAGTTGTAGTTACAAATGAATCCCCGACAGCTATCCACATGACTATCGATTCTTCAATCAGGAGTAGTAGCCAACAGAAGCGGCCCCGTGTTGAACCCGGCCACTTGCCGTGTGGCCCCACGCCGACGCCGAGAAAAACCCGCACACCACCCACCTACCGGTAACTTCTAGCATTAGCATAGCTCCCGTCTAGAAGTCACCAACAGTTGAGTCGATCAAGTTGTGATAAGCAAGCCCTGTCGTAGCAGCTTATGTCTTATTTCTCCATCCGATCGATTTGTCGACTTGCTTGAATTCGACCCTGGTCCCCCCCCTTCTGGCAAGGTTTGTTTTGACGCGCAGTCCATCAACAACACCTTGCTTGCAAATCCATATCAAAACCTCGGCTGGATCCATCATTGCCAGTTTAGCGGGCCCTCTGATTGATAAGAGAATATGCAATTTGCCTCGCGACTACGGGGATCGCATCCGCTGTTCTCTGCTGTCCCAAGGTTCGGCGTCCCTGCCGCTGCGCAACTACCCAAGCGTCTGGCCCCCCACGGCCGACGAGGAGATAGTTTCTCCCGCGCAGTCGCGCTCCCCTGCCGCCAGCTTCACTCATCAACACCTCGCCTCTTTTCGCAAACGCGGCCCGCCATGTCGCCGTCACCGGAGAGCCGCCTCGTCTGCCCGAGCCTGAACCTGTACGCGGCGCGAACGCCGCCGGGCGCATTCGAAGGCGAGGTCGCCTTCTTCAACTCCATTCCCTGGACGGCGGCGATCCTGTCAGCTCCAGGCGCCTTCGCGTTCCTGCCGCCGTGTCGCAACACCATCACCGACAAGAACGACCAGCTCTTTGGGCGCACCCTCGCCAATGACCGCTCCGTCCAGCACATGCTCTGCGTCTTCAGCGCCCCCAGCCTGGATGCCGCCATGGACCCGGGGCGCTCCGTCCTTGAGTCGGAGACGCTCATCGCCGTGGGCGATGGGGTCAGCGGACACCCAAACATTGTTCACGGGGGTTTCGTAGCGTCCATGATGGACGAGGCCATGGGCGCCATCTTCGACCTCAACATCACCCTCAAAAAGTCGGCGAGGGCGTTCCAGACCAGCAATGTCACCGGCGGGCTGGATGTGACCTACCTCAAACCTACACCCACCAACAGCGTGGTTCGCATCTCCGCCAAGGTGGTGGAGCAGGATGGCCGAAAGAGCAAGATCGATTGCGAAGTCAAAAACGAGCACGGAGAGGTTTTGGCGAAATGCTCGAGTCGATGGGTGGCGGTCAAGTCCCACCTATAAACGCACTCGAGTTCCTGAGCCTCTGTGCCAGACTGGGTCAACGGACTAAAGAGCAGGATATCTGCCAAAATGTGTTAATCATATGTTATAACCAAGATTCTCGCCTAATAATATTTCAGATAGAAGGGGTAGAATTGGATACGGCTAGACTAGACTCGACTAGAAGACAGACATTAAACAGCGACTCTTGCGAGCGATAGAACTTAAATTGGCAACAAAAGAAATATCATTGCGATGAGTATCGAAGTTCCTAACCAAACCCGTGGTATCTTTTGCAAAAAAAAAATATCCCACCCATAACCCGAATCAAAACAAATAATTTTGTGGTCATAATAATAATGCGATGCTGAACGCTTGACTTGAATCATCATTTCCGCCCGCCGGGGAGAAGAGTTTTGACAGCTTCCTTCACCTTGGAAGGATCCTCTAGAGCCTCGTACGCGACCTCTCGCTTGCTCTTTTGTCCCTGCTCCCAGCCAGCCTCGCGGTCGTCGAGATCGCTCTCGGCCGAACTGATGCTGCTGTTGCTCATGTTCATGACCATGTTGACGACTGTGCCCGATTTCTTCTTATTGTTTCGCTGGGCCTCCTTCATGTCCTGAAGCTCCTGGCTTTCCCAATGGTTGGTGACAATATGCAGTCCCGGGAAGTTAGACTCCAAAAACTCCTTGAGTTTAGGAAGAACCGACTTGTCTGGTCGGTAAGTGCCCGAGTCATTGTCGATGTAGAGGGTATAGTGCGATGGGTCGTGGGGGGTTTCAGACTGCTGCGAATCGAACACCTGCGAGTCCGAAGTAATTTCGTCGGTTTGCTGAGTGGACTGAGTGGGCTGGATGTTGGATTGGGAGCGAGAACTGGCTCTGGAGCGGTGATGGTGGTGTCTGCGTCGATGGATGAAGAACTCGCCTGAACAAGCAATGAATGTTGCCACGTCCGAATGCATAGTGTGCTTGCTCAACATGTCGATGCCAAACTCCTTGCCGGTCTCAGTGAAGCGGAACATGCCGTCCAAAGTCAAAATGTAAGTAAAAGTTCGGGAACCTTCGTCAAAGTGGGCGAGCTTGAGGAACTGGATTGAAGCCTCTTCAGTGCGCGCTGGGAAGCTGCCGTATTCGGTAGATCGGTTGAAGTTGTAGACTCTGCGGTGCTGCTCATGAAGGGCTGTGTTGATAAGCTTGCCTCGGAGGCCAGTGGACTTGTACACGTTTGCAACAATGGGCCTGAACTCGAAATATCTATGATATAGAACTGGAGGAACAGGACCAGCTAGTTGCATCTCGTTGGCTTGGAAACTACAAAGATCAGTTAGCAGCGGAACCCAATAAGGTGCGGGGATGATTCATACTCGTATTTCTGGGTCTTTCCCTTCTTCTTCTTCTTCTTTCCATTCTCCTGGGTCTCCTCTTCTTTGGTATCATCCTCCTCATTCGCATTGACCTTTGTACCGGCGATGCGGCCGATGAGGGGACTGAAGTGCTTGACCCATGTTGTCGGACCAACCGTGTACATTTGCGCATACGGGGGATCTGACTTGCCAAGCACCTCAATGCTGATGCGAACTCGCGGCGTCATGTTCTTATCACTGCTTAGTAGACATGTCACGCCCTTGACAAAGTAGGCGCGCTTGCTGCCCATGCGCTTCTTGACATTGTACTCCTTGTCCCCGGCTACGGCGAGGGGCTGAGTGTCTGAGATGAAGGGGACGCGAATTGTGACATTTCCCAGTCTGTCGTCGGCGTCGGGGTAGTCCTCGTCGTACAGGCGACACTTGAGGGTGAAGCCGGTCGGGGGAACGTTGGCGACGATCCATTCGTCGTCCCACACCGGCTCCGTAGTCTTTCGAATGGTCGGCGTCCTGTGGGTCAGGTCCGGGTCCTCCTTATTGCGCTTGGGCTGAGTGCCCTTGAGCGTGGCATGGATGAAGGGGTCAGAGGACGCCGTCGCAAAATCGGCTGGGGGGAGGTTGGTTGCGCTGTGGAAAGTGAACTTGAGCGTGTAGCCTTGCGGAGCGTCTGGGAGAGGCGTGGTGTCGAAGCCTCCCTTGGGGCCTCTTCTGACGGTCTTGTTGATTGAATCCTTGAGCTCTGTGCCTTTTCTCGAGAGCGGTCTCGCGATCTTGTGCACGCCGTTGGAGACTGGGTTCGAGTGCTCGTGGTGCTTCTCAGCGGCGTCGCCCTGCGCCGGGGCGCTGCCGTTGGTGGGTTGGTCGCTCATTGCGCCGGTCCAAGGTGTCGCGTGGCTGGATGCTGGAGTACGATGGGCAATTGAAGGATTGGCGACAGCGGGGACGGGCTTGTTTAAGAGCTTGAAGGGAAGGTTGGGCTGCGCAGAAGGTTTGGGGTTGGTGCTGGCAGTGTTGGTCTGTGGTGTGAAGGATTATTTGGGATTCCGAGGGCGGGAACGCAAGCTAATAAACAAGCTAATGCTGAGTATGCATACCGAGCTGGAGCCAGATGCTCACATGCACAGAGATTAGACAGGTGAAAAAAATAAAAAACGAGTACGCGTGTAGTCGTGAGCCACTTTTCCGATCTCGCCATTCAAGCAGGCGCAGGGCCTCTTGAGTTAATGGAAAACTGGCGGCGGCATCCCCGTAGGTGGCCGAGTCTGGCCAAGGCGCTGGGCTCCCCCCTTGACGTCACCCCACAACGAAGTCCGTGGAGCTCTCGCAGCCTTCAGTGGCTATTGCGTGCCGTAACGTGCCGCAACGTGCTTCTGAATCGGATCCAACGGCACTTCTAGTGTGCCAAGGCCTTGATTGCGGACGGGGTTTCGGGGGGCCACAGCGGGAGCCGGAATGCGCTAGCACTCCGGAGGAACACCTGATTCAGGCCTTGGCCACTCGACTCAACCAAAGTCCTGATTCCGATTGACGAGTCCGTATCATGCAACGAATCTTACATCACTGCCCTGGATATAGGATGTGGTGGGGGGAACTGAAGCCTCGCACTTCGGAGCCGATCCCCAAGCCGCCCTGGAAACCGCTTTAACTCGACGTAGTATAAGGCGAAGGCTGTGGAGCCTGATAATAGCAACCTGGAAGGGCTGTGATCCCGGCGCCCAGCTCTGAAAAAAAGGGCTAAATGGTTCACCATCTTCACCACGCAAGGGTCTCAGCCACTCCAGCCTACCCACGCCAAACGCGCCTATTGGCTGCGTCGCGCCTGCTTGGCTCGGGTCCCGGCAATGGCCTCACCACGCCATTGGCCGCTCCGCGCTCGTCTAATTGCGTGTCCAGCATGATCCATTGTTTGTCTTCAAAGCACTGAATCTGCCTTGTAAATTATACTGTCTGCCAAGCGCGCACCAGCCCCCTGTTAGCCGCCAAGAGCACGCCTAGAAATTAGACGTGGCTTCCACCGCTCCATCTTGTCTGCGCCAAACTACGAGCCAACCACACGATGGCCTCGATTCACCGATAGACTCTTTCCCCGGGCCACTGGCCCCCTATCTCATCGCTGCCCTGTCCCGGCATCATAGCGGACACTCTTATTTTCACCTCATTCAAGATTATCAGACTTTGATCAAGCTTCATCAGCCTTGACCATCTTCTCATCCTTACGGCCCTTGTGGAGCGTCGATGCAACCTTGCCTGTCAGCAGTGAGTCGACATTTGGCAACATCAGCGAAGCAATTACGGCAACGCCCGAGAAGGCGATGCTCGTAAGAAACACGGTTCGATACGCAGAGGCGTTGGCTTCTTTGTAGGCTCTGGTCCCCGCAATTGTGATAGCCTCCGTGACCCCGGGGATCCCATCAAACCCTGTTCCGGACGAGAGGCTCGTGATAAAGTTTGGCACGCTTGATGCCGGCAGCCCCGCCCTGGTGAGTGCCTTTGGCACCTGTCTTGCAATCTCTTCGCTGAGGCGGTTGTTGAGGATGACCGTGTAAACCGTGGCCGAGATGCATGAAATGAAGAAGCGAATCGATCCCGCCAGCCCAGACGCCGAGCCCAGCTTGGACTGATCCCATGCTGAAATCGTCACGATGGTAATGGCAAGAGATTCTGCCCAGCCAATGAAGAATGTGCCAAGTGCTACAAACGTCGTGGCCCGGATCCTGCTATCCGGCGTTGATGTGGCAGTGGCCCCGAAGAAGATGCCGCTGAGAGCTACCATGACAACGCATTGCCATTTCAGGTTACCGATCGGCTTGGCAACCAGGCCTCCGATAACTTGGCCTATGATGATGAAGAGGCCGACAAACGAAGAGTACCATGCCGCCGCCATGGGATTGTCGTCCTCGTAAAGTACCGTGACCATGGCAGGCCAAACGAGAGCGAAAGCGTAGTAGACGCTAGCGCCCAGGCCAGATAAGATGGTTGCCGCATTCCACCCCTTGTTCTTAAAGAGGTGCATGGGCACGAGGGGCTCTTTGAGTTTTGCATACGTTTCCCAGAGGGCGAAGACAACGAGTCCAACAAACCCAGCCACGATCGCTCCGATAACGTGCGCCGATTTCCAAGGATATGCCGAGCCACCCCAGTTCAGACCCATCATGAGAACAAGCAAGCCTCCCGTGTATACGGCGGTGCCAATGTAATCAAAGTCCTTCATGTACTTGACAACGCTTGCGTTTTCCCCATGTTTCATCCGAAAAGTGGGCGGGTGGTAGAAGAAGAACCAGCACAGGAAGCTCAGCGTATTCACGCCCACCAGGATGTAGTACGGCCCGCGCCAGCCCACACCCGGATGGTACTGGAGGAATGACCGCGAAGTGACCGGTGCGAGCCCTGATCCGGGGATTGTCAGGACGTAGCAGAAGGCGTTGCCGGCTAGTCGGTGTTTCATCGGAACCAGCTCGCCCATGACGTAGTAGTAGGAGAGCTGTGTCGCCGCCGCAATGCCAATGATGGTCGTGCCGCCAATGAGCGAGTTGACACTTTGGGCTGTTGCGCAGACGATCGACCCAATTATCCCGAGAGCTGCTCCACCTACAAAGACCCAGCGTCGACCAAAGATGTCAGTAACGCGGCCGATGATGGTAAGTGTGACGGCCGAGGTAAGTGTATAAGTGAGGGCGACCCAGTTGATGTTTGGATCCTGCACACTGTAAGAATGTACACCAGATTATATATATATATATATATATGGGAGAGTTGGAAGACATACTGGCCCAATATCATTATTGATGATTGTCAGAATTGGCGCAGCGTATCCGTAACCAGCAACACCAGCCATGAGACCAAGGCCGATGCCTGTCATTGAACCAATGAAGAACGGGCTAGTAAAATACCCGGGAGGAAGCTCATCTTCCTCAACCTCAAAAGTGTTCTCTTCATCGGGTGGGTTTGCCAAGGTGTGCCCATGGCCTTCCTCTCTGTGCTCAATTTGTGCTTTCTCGCTGATCTGGGAGCCTGTATCCCGTGGCGAAGACATTGTGTCAAATTTGCGGCGTTTTTTATTCTAAAGATGTAAAAGGACGAATGACCTTTATTATTAAGGCCCCGAGACGTTTGTTGAGGGCAGGCTCTTCGTTTTTATTACGGGCCCAAATCCTCCGAACCGCCTAGCGAACGCTTTTGTTCGGTCAAACTGATCCGCTCTATACCTCCTGTCTTCATTGAAAAACCGCGTAATTTGTGCCTGGTCCTGCTAAACTGTTCACTCTGGCTTGGCCACCGTGTTGGTGGCGTCCTTGTAATGCGGCAGTGGTTTTCCGGATATCTATATCCCAGTGCCATTACAAAACCCCACGGGGAAAGGACCCGCTCAAGACTCGAGATCTGGGGAAATGTACGGGTTTATGCATGATGACTGTCACCTAATGTAGCATTGGCACTGCGGTTGGCTGGTGTTCGGGGACCGACAGGGAGGCCATATTTGCAGCAGATCCTCGCAGATTCTTCACACTGGCGCAAGATCCGTACGCCCGAACCGGAAGAACTCCTCATGAAGTAGCATTATGTACTTCGAAGAGATATCATTTGTTATTAAACCAAATAAGAGAGAAAAGGGTCACGAGAGGATCACAATTCAGCGTCCTTCTTGAGTCAACTGTATTCTGACTGAACTTAAAGCCAGCGACCAAGCAAAAGTGTCCCTATGTTTCCATTTTACGAACGGCACATGTTTTCCAGTAGTACATCCTTACAATTTAGTTCCAGAATTAGGGGTAGTAATCTGGGCCATTAATGATTCATCTTGGGGGTGTCAATTGGCAGATTCGGTGCCTGGCATCCAATGGAGTTGCATCAACCCCTGGACCCAGGTCAAATGGTATGGTTCTTGGCGGTCCTTATGGGTCTAGAGCCAAATCCTAAGATACTTGGGTTAATTTACAATGTTCCAGTGACTGCTGTTGGGCATGACCTAATGCAACGCCTGGAATGACCCTGGCATAGTCGTCGCATGTGATGTATGTCCTCAAGACAATCCCATTTACCCCACGACCAGCAATGAGTTTTGATAATGCGAAGGAAATAAAATCATACGAACCGGATGATTCCAAATAAAAAACCTATTGTTTTTAGACAACACGGGCTTGGACGCTGGCCGCATACCTCTATAATTAGATATGATTGCCTAAGAGGTCAAATCTTTGGTCAAGTCATGTCGCACTACCGGGGCAGCTACTGCGGGAGTGTCTACATTGATATCAAGTGATAGGGGTCTCTTGTTTTATTTTTTTCAGTTGGTGAACTTGTTGTGCCGCCGAGTGAGAGATAAGTCCAATGTTGTTCTACGGATAACTCTATCCGCATGTTTGCCATTCAAGCCGACACTTGGTTGCCTAGTTTATTCAGAGCCAATCATACTAAGACGAAAATGGGCTAAATCATTCTAGTACTAGATGGCTTTTAGGGGGGCGAATTAATTTATGCTGATATTTGGGTGAGCGATACTGAAAGTTATAGTTCAAGCCTAGTTAAATAACAATAGAGGACCTAATCACACGGCCCCAAGTCCCGATGAGGATGTCGTTCATGAGAGCGGAGCGATGATAATATTTTGGATGTGTATTCTTAGGGAGGATCAGTTCGGAATTCACCAATTGAAGTTCATTGTTTCAAACTGTGAGCGGTGGTAGAGCGGGGTGATGACCTTCAGCCGAGGTCATAAGACTTGGCCACGGCTATAAGTGTCATCGTCAGGAAAATAGAAGCCGTACTTAATTAAGCCCTTTGCTTCAACCTTTTTTTCTAAACGAATCAAGGCTAGAAAATTTGATAAAATTAAAAAAGCAACACCTTCACATGATCATGGTTGACGCTGTTCAGGCCAAAGAGCTCTCGAACGCGGGCACGCACCTCGCCCAATTCCCAGCTCACAACGTCTTGGGGTGCCCCTCAGTGACCGTGGACATGATTCCCCGTGACAGTACCTGAGAACTTCTCGATCACATCATGACAGCCTCATGGTTGCACCGAGAGACGACGATGTGTTGGCTTCGCCAAACTCGCCGACTGGGCACCGAGACCTAACCAGTCGCATTTTTGGATCGCGTGCCACTCTCGATCGCTACGACGCTGTTACACTGAGCAAGTTCAATCAAGTCTTCCCGCTCCACGTGTTTGTTCCCGCATTTGGAACGGCGAATCATGGCTGTCGTGGCTGCTCCCTCACATATGCGAGACACTATTCAGGCTTCAAAGAGTTGTAGACCGCCGGACCGGGGTCCCGTAAGTTCATCACAATCAGCCAGGGACAGGCGTGGTAGAGGGTGCAGCTGCCATCACGCCAAGCTACGCTCCAGGGTACCACCTTTGTTGACAAACACATGAGTGATGATTGGGCAATGGACAGCTCCATCATCTCGATCGTTTGCGATATATTGGCAATCCAAACATGTTACAAAGTAGTGGGCGAGACAAGCTTGCAACACATTCCCTTGCATGGTGGCTGAGCAGAGCGCGTATTGTGGCGGCGGCTAGCTTCACGCATCACTTCGAGGAGCGGATCTGTAAAACAAGAGGCTTTTGCTGTTTGCCCGTAGAGAGCCACTCCCATGCAGTATTATTGAGCCACCAAAGACACAGGGCTTCCGGGAACAGTGCTCTCTTGGAGAATGCGGTGAACCTCGCGGCTTGACGCCCGGAATAAAATTGCTGCGACCTGTTCGGCCCTCATACGCCACGGCCGGGATATCCAAGGCAAAAGCGAGCGGCGGCGAGAGAGATCGAGGAGCACAGATGTGAGATGCCGCGACCCTCGGATCTGCGCGGCGCCGTTTGCGATCGACCAAACAATTGTCGGTTGCAGCAAGAAGGGACCAGCCGCAGGGGAAGGGGCCCACAGACATGCCACGGCGTGGGCGGTGCCGGGTCAATAACAACGTTGGCATTGGGACGACGCTCGAGCGGGGCTCGTACCGGAGCGGGGAATGCGTGAGAAGTGACGCATCACGTCTCATTGTCTCGCCTTGTACTCTTGTCAAAAAAGGGTCAATGGCTGAGTCTATATTGCAAGGCGGGCGTCGAGGGATGATGGCATGGATCCGGCGCGCGCCTTTTATTGGATGAATTTTTTTTTTCCTATCTTTTTTTTTTTTCTTCTGGCGAAGCGAGCCAGAGCAAACAAGCAGAGACGGGTGGGTTGTAAGACGGAAGTGATGCCCGTGAGAGCAGACAAAGATGCAAACATCAGAAGACAAAAAAGACGCAATTTGTCTTGCAAGCTATGTCTGAGTCTTGTTTTGGTTTGTTCCGTTTCAGTATCCCCTTGCTCTCGTCCTCTCCTGTCTCTGAGGGTGTCGGATAGGTCGGTCAGCAGTGCACCGGCGGCCAAGCACCGAGGCAATCACTTAATGCATGGCAATGCTTAGGTGCGTAGTTTATTGTCAACACTAGACGAAACGGGGGTCCCGCCGCAGGCCACAGGCGCACACGGGGTGCTATGGGTGCTAATTATAGGCGGCCATGTGCGGTTGCGTAACTGTGAGGTGTCTTGACCCCATGTCCCAGGGTACTGTACCTAGGTACTGTAGATGCTGTAGTTGGTTGGGTGTGCTGAGAGCTGATGCTAGCCCAGCCCATCCCATGCCATCCCCTCCAGCGCCCCTCATCGGCATCTGCAGAGCTCAACGTTCGCGTACTGCGGCCAATTCGAGGAACCCGGGCCGACCGCCTCTACCCCTCGCCAATGTACCTGGTACGCATCAATGGGCGCAGATGGCGCGGGCCGGCACTGTCACTGGCACGCCACGTCGAGCTTCTTCTTTGTGCTTCTGCCCCTCGTCATCCCAAGTGGAGCCGAGCCTGGCCCTGATTGGCACCTGTCGTCATCGCGCAACCAGCTAGAGCTCCTCCGCCCCTCGGACTGCCCCGCCGTCGATCCAAAGCGCCCCGCCATTCTGCCATCCAGCACTGAGGCACAAGCACTCAGGCGAGAGCTTCCAGCAGACACGCTCGCTGTCCTTTGCACGAATATTAAAGCCCGGCCCCTTCCGCCCTCCTTGCTCCCCGAAAGCCTTCTTCCTCATCCACTCCACATTTTTTTCACTCAACCACCACCACAAAACCACCAATCATCATGGGTGTCACCAAGACCGTTATCAAGGAGGGCAGCGGTGCCATTCCCGTCAAGGGCCAGACCGTCACCATTGAGTACACTGGCTGGCTCAAGACCGAGTCTGGCGAGAAGGGCAACCAGTACGCTATTTTGTTCTCCGCCCTCTCCGTAGTTAGCTAACCGCGCCGCCCCAGGTTTGACTCCTCTGTTGGCCGCGGTGACTTTATTGTCAAGATTGGCGTTGGCCAGGTTATCAAGGGTACTCAGAATCGCTCTATCCCCTTCAATCTCTCTTTCTAACTTTCCCAGGCTGGGACGACGGTGTCACCACCATGAAGGTTGGTGAGAAGGCCACTCTGGACATCACCCCGTATGTTAATCCCCCCTTGACCCCTCCACCCTCTCATCATAGCTTTTTCTGACTGACATCAATTCCTCCAGTGACTTCGCCTACGGTGCTCGGTAAGATACTCCCACCTCCTTTATCCTCTGGACCAATTGCACGCGCCCGTCTTGCAAACGCGGTTACCATCCCCGCTTCGATACATTTCACCTGGCCAGAAACGGCTCAATCGAAGGGCGCACAGCCAGCTACCACTACGGCATCTGCGCGTCGATCAATCCAATACGAAAGGCTCAATGGAGGATTTGAAAGGAATGATTGCTGACATGCTCCACTAGTGGATTCCCTCCCGTCATCCCTCCCAACTCCACCCTCCTCTTGTAAGGCTTCCACTCATGTCTCTACCGAGTCGTGTACTAACCTTGTTGAAGCGATGTCGAGCTTAAGGCTGTCCGATAAATTCGCCCTTGAGCTGCCGCCCTGGTTTCACTGCCCTATTTATCAAAAGGATTTTCAGTTTTTTTCCTAGGACCTCGATTTCTGAGGCCCTTTCATGAAAGCCAGGCTGGTTGCCTTTGATGGCCATGATCTGATAAGGCCCTCTCATCTAGGCTTAGTCGCTCTAGATTCTGAGAGAGTTGCATTGCAGGCGGCAAATAAAAGAAGTAAATGACACCATGTGTTCCTCTCGTTGATGTGGCGGAAGATGATCTCAGCGATCAGCTCTCTACGCGTCCAAGCCCCCTTTTAGAACCGGTCCCATCCTCTGCCTTCTTGTATACGTGAACTCAGTAAATCCCTTGACCATTCCATGTCGGATTTTCTGTTGAGTATCCAATGACGAATATTAATTCTATTGCTGGCTGCAAAATGGCTTGTTGCCGGCACTTCACGTGCCCTCATACATATGCAAGCACTTGTCCATGTTGCAGTAGCTCGCTTCAATGATTTATGAAAAGAATCATAGCCATGGCGGGAGCGGTGTTGCAAAAAGGAGAAATAAATAAAAATAAAAATATGAAAAATAAAAATCGTGTATTATAGGACTCTAGTTGGTAGAGCTGAGTTCTTTGGTATACTACTGAGGTGACGTAGGAATCGCGGTGACTGCGATATCTGCTGGATCTTTTGCCTCACAATAGTTGCTGCCAGCTGCGGTGACCGGGCTATTGTCTTAACCATAAGCCTTCAGCCTTCTCATAAAAATTAAAGAAAAAAAGATTTAAAAAAAATAAATAAGACAGGAAAAATAAGGCAAATGAATTTATCAGCAAAGACTGACTTGTGCTTATTGGTAACGTCTGACTGCTATGAAACTGACCACAAAAGGATTCAATACTGTACGGCGTATGCTCACTTTCCCCCGTATACTTCGCCCTTCGGAGCAAGGTAGGCCTGGCGTAGAAAACCCAGCAATGCTCGCCGCATTTTTTTTCTTTCTTTAATCACCGTCGACTTGCACCAATGTCCTCCAATGCTACCGTCCAGATTGGTTAAGATGAGCAAAACCAGAGAATCCCAATCAAAAATGGCGACATATCTTGTCCGGTACTTGTTCCCATAGTTGACTGCTTGCTGGAGCAACTTGTAAGAGTTGCCTTGGAAAAGAGTGCCCTTCTCAAGATTTCCTTGGTCGATTTTGACCTGCAATTCCTCACTGGTTGGAGCCATGGCATCCATGAATTCCTTCAGGATAATGGTTCCATGGCGCTTGAACTCAAGGACCGCAAATTCTTCCTAAATCTCTGGGCCCTTTTGGCGCATCCAAACTCGATCGGCTCTGACTTGGTCTTGATCTTTATCGCTTCTGACTCTGAGGTTGGCATCGAGTTTGCTTAAAACCAATTCCACTGGATGAGTGACGTAGAGGGTGGAGGCATTTCGGACATCAGTCTCGTTCGCCAAGAAAATGGAAGGCTCCAGTGTCGGCATTGCGGAGTCACGAGCAATGTCGGGGGGAGAATCGAGAAGCTCTTGAGCGCTCCTAGCCCAGCCGTCCTCGAAGCTGAGTTCAATTCCTCCAACAGGAGGGGTGGACTGCTGGGTAGACTCGCCTCCTTTGTGAGTATCGGCACGCGTTGGTCGGGTGATCCGATTACCATTGCCCTTTAATGGAGGGACTTCATCGTCGAAAGAACTGAGAATGGACTGAGGAGCCATGATTCGTGTCTGGGGTACGACGTTGTTTGTACTGAGGTGGTTGTGTATTACGTGGAGTTTCGGAGTTGAGTATGTGTTGAGTGGAGTTTCTGGGTTGAGTAGAGTCTCTGGGTTGAGTGGAGTTTCAGAGTTGAGTGGAGTTTCAGAGTTCAGTAGAGTTTCGGAGTTCAGTCAAGTTTTGGAATTCTGTAATGATTCAGTGTTCTGGCTCAAGTCGGTAGAACGTCGGATTCTGTCAGGCCGTGGTCCAGCATCTTCACTCCGGAGGAAGTCTGAAACGATCTCGACCATTGATGGCCGATGTTGAGTATCATTATGACCAAGATGGAACTGAAATCAGACGACATCTATCATGGCGGCCGGGTCCGCAGAGACTCATCTATCGATTGGATTGCGAGAAAGCTCGTACCGCACGTCTACTTCGTAACGCCGTTACAAACCTCAGTCACAAGCCTGTGAGGAGCAATGGGAGAAGTTTTGCTGGTTCAGTACCTGAACGCCGACAACTATTTGCTGCCTGTGAATTTAGTAGACTAGAAAGCGAATAAACCCATCAAATCAGACAATGGTATCCTTTATCATACACTAATTGGACATGGAGAAGAGGCGAGTACAACCATAGCGGACACAGCAAGCCATTAAAATGACCAAGTCTTCAAGGCGTTGTGGGTAAGTCCCGGGGTAACTGGATGACGCAGTTAAGGTCACAGTCAGGGTAGCAGCTGCTAGGGGTCTTCTTGTTGTAATAATGATCATTGTTCTATCTATTTTAGCTAAATAAGGCCCCTTTTGGTGTTTGGAAGAGGGTTACGTGATACCCTCAATCTCGCTTCCTACTGTATTTATACTAGGCACCTAGCCAGCACCTTAGGCCTTAATGACTATAATCCCTTTGGTTAATTTAATGTTTTAATACTAGAACTTCTTTTTTTTTAGCAAAAAGGGATTATATTTATTTAGAAATAAAATACTATCTCCCTTTAACTTTAAGTTACTTACCCATAATATATATTTTTATTCCTTTTCCTTTTTTTTAATTTCTTATAATCTATTCTTTTATTTAAATTATTATTATATTATTATTAATAAACTTTTTAAGTATTTAATTAAATATTACTTTTATAAGAGTATTAATAATATTATTTTTTTTATTTATTTATTTAATTTTATAAAGCTTATATTACTTATAGGACTATTATAATACTATAATATTAATTATAAATCTTTTTTTTTTTATAGTTCTAAGCTTTACTAAGTACTTATATAATAAATATAAATTAAT